>JAHNEJ010003108.1:0-192239 GCA_022559845.1 Amorphophallus konjac | reverse complement strand
CCTGCCGCCCTTCCCAACGCTTTCGCTTTGCTTTGGCTTGAAATCCGGGGGAAGCTTTCCTTTGTAGGGCCGACCTCTCCTCCTTTTTATGACATAATAAATACATCAACCTTGGGACGCGTTTGGCAAGCCCCCTTTGATGCGAAGCTCGCCTTTTGATTTGAAACTTTATTATAATTATAGATTGATATTAGGGATGTCGATAGATCATTTAAATCGATCATGTCTGAACTTAATTCATTAATATTAAAACTAAAGTCCAACTCTGACTCTAGCTATATTGAGTGGGGTCAGATCAGATTCGATATTTTTATAAAATATAGAATTTGATTAAGACTCTAGATTTAAATTTTAAATAAAAATAATAAAATAATATATTTAATAATATAAAATTTATATTTTATTAAAATTAATTAAAATTTTATATTAATTACTTAATTTATTTAAAAATAAAATTTAATTTTTTAATTAAATAAAATAATATAATTTTAATTAAATAATTTTTAAATTTTAAATTAAAAAAAAGAGAACGAGTCAGGACTGAATTCAAAGTCTGAATCTCATCCGTGAGTCAATCGAGTTGTTGAACATTTAGACTCGACTAAAGATCTGCAAGTCAAAAAATCTTTACGACCCGACACAAAATCGAACTAGACCTGCAAACCTACGAGGCCGACTCCTGGCCCATCGACGCTCTTAATTATTATAGATTTTCAAAATAATGAAAAAAATACATATACGCCCCCTTCAAAGATTGCATACAATGAGCAGACCCCCGAGCCCACGGTATACATACATGACCTCTTTATTTACGGTATACATAGATGGCCTCTGAACTAGTGACGAACCTAAAAGAGGTCACATGTGTGTACAAGTGTACAAATAACCATATAAAGGTTTCCTAAATGAGTTAATCTTATCGCACCCAAAGATAATTGCACATTTTGAGTGTGCACCTAATTTAATATTATTTTTTAAAAATATGATTAGATGGGGTTCCCTATCCGTCCATACAACGCATCCTCTCATCAGACGACTCAAATAAAAAAATGACTTCATTTTTTTAATTTTTTTTGAGCCATCTGACAGAGGGGATGGGATGAATATATGAGGTGGACCCCTTCTCACCCTATTTTTTTAAAAAAATAAAAAAAAATTGGTGCACACCCAATATGTGCAATTACTTTAGATGTCCAACAAGGCAAACTCTTTTTAAATATGCTCAATATATAGGAGGTTTCTCATAAATACACTTACTTTAGGTGATTATTTGCGAAGAAACCAGTTAAATAATTTTTATAATTTAGTTCTTCACATATATCCGGCTCAAAAATATTTATAGAATCGTCACTTTCTACCTTTTCATCTCCCACGTGATGACAAAATCCTTTCCCATCTCTCTCTCACAAATGCGGGCGCACACACCCCCCACTCCCTCTCTCCCTTTCACATCCCTTTCTCTCTCACCACTCTCTCTAGCTGTCATGAAAGAGAAAATGCTAATTTTCTCTCGAACAGTTGAAACAATTCTATTGCCTACCGAAATAAAACAATGTGGGGAAGTTGTCATATGAAATTGAGATCGTGAATCCTCGATGCTCATTTGAGACGGTCGAATAAAATGTTGAGATTCATTGTACATGTACAAGAGAGCATCCGTTGTCCGAAGTGCATCGAATTCAATCAAAACAAATAGATTTACAGGCAGAAACATTTGTAGCAAATAAATTCAGACCTACGATTATCATGAGCACAATGAAATCAAGGTCATAACCCGCCGTTCTCCGCTGCTGATTTGCTCCATGTACACATCGAAAGACCATTCAAAAAAGAATCAATTTCAGACATCTTAACTAATGCACCCCATTACCAGCCTTCCCCTTTTGTTACTCACTTTCATAATCATCTTCATCCCCGAAGGAAAAGACGGAAGCATCTGCAGCAATTGCCTTGAACTCACTCATGCCAGCGGAATCCAATTTAGGGGCCTCAGAGTTCAAGGCACTCGCACTGTTGCCATCCTTCCTGGTTTCATTAGAGCTGGGAGACTGTTTTGGTCCTTCACTCTTTACAGGACATCAACAGAGCCGTGTGGCGGCATGCCTTCATGTTCCGGATGCAGAGCTTTGGCTTCTGATCCCTTAATCATGGTGTCAGGTGCCCCAGGACCACCACTTGCTACTTGAGCATGTCCCTGTCTACCCCTAGAGGACCCAGAGTCTTCCGTTTCGCTGTCAGAGAAGACATCATCCTTGTCATGACCTCCAGAATCCTTACCCGAGTTAGATGATGCAACCTTCTGATCCCCAGAGGCGGACACGGAGGCCGAGCCTCCATCGGATTCCTTCTTGGTGGCCACATTTGTGGGTCTGGGGGGATTGGAACCATCATAATCAACAAGCACAACCTCCACCTGGAATCCTGGAGAAGGTAATTTACGCTGCATGACAGAGCTAAATTTAGGGAGCCCTTGTAGGAAAAAATAATAATAGTATGGGGGGTGGGATTATAAAGGTCACAGAATTAGTATGCTTTCACAGGAACATCATAAGAAAATGGTGCATCATTTCAATTTCAAGTCCACAATGCAGCTATAATGGGAAAAGAAAGACTCGGTTTACTAGAAAACCTCAATGTTGTTCTCAATGTTAGTGCTCAATTCATACCTTGTCAAACCCATCAAGGTCAGACGTGCTCAAGATTTTTCTGTTTTCTGTCATTGTTGTATTCAACCAACTGGAGAAATGAAAAAGTTTGAGTCAGTCACATTATAGAACTCACAAGGTCCTGAAGTTTTAAGTGCAGGAGTAAATTACGTGAAAGTTGTCAATTGTTATATGAAAACCTAGTACGATCAAATGAATAATTGCATAAAGTGGTCAACAATCTGAAGATCCAATTTCTCATGAACTTAACAGATGTCAAACATCCACTTTGCAATGTGCCAGCTATCAGAGGCGGCAACCTATTTCTTATTGTTCCCTTTTTGGAGTAAAATCCTACAGATAAATCTCTTTTTTTAACGTAGGTAGTACCACTGGTAATATAAAAGAGCAAAAAGTATACAAGGGGGAAGTGCTCCCACACAACTCCCAGATACACAAGGCGGCAGACAACTCTCTGCCTCGGGAGCAAAAAACAGAAGCAAACAAACACCTACCCGCTAAGTTCAATCCCCAACCAAGCACAAGAGAATCCAAAAGGCCCAGCACCTACCAACTCTGACCACCTAACCAGACCGCTCCCAAACAACAGAGAAGTGGACATGCAAGCGCCCCAAAATAAAACAAAACACCCTCCTCGACCCTTCACCTACTCCTCAGCCTGCTCCGTCCCTCCTTTCCCACTGACAACTTCAGCCTTCGCCTTCCAAGCTATAGATATATATCCCTTGGCTTCTTTTGTCTTGACTTCTACGATATTTTGCGGAGTCCTATGAATAAGTCAACATTCTTTTTCCAGTAAAGTCGTAACGAATGCATCTAATGATCAGCATTAAATTATTAGGAGAAAAGAAAAAGGAAGCGAACCCTTTAGACAGAGAAAAGATAGTAGAACAGATGCCAGAACCCCTTCAGGGAAACAATGCTGCTATCATGATAAACTGCAGGAACAGGATATGACTTTGCAAAAAAAAAAATGTCGCTAATAAAGGATGCTAACCAGTAAAAGTCTCCTTGACGATCATGAAAATGTATCTTGAAGTCACCTGCCAACTCCGTTAGACCAGGCTCCCCAGGTTAAAGCAAAGACCATGATCCCCTTTTTTGGTGCAGTAAAACCAAAAGTCCTCAGGCTGAAAGGCAAACCTAGCATACTATTAGCATATGGCCACATTGAAAAAAGAACCAAGAAAAATTCTCAATAGAGAGAACACTTTAACCAAAACAAAAGTAAAAAAAATCAGAAATTCTTTATTTAAAGAGCATTTACACGCTAATAGATGATTCTGATTGAAGTGATAAATATGCATTTTCATCTGAATCAATGGACAATTTTAACAACAGTAATACTAGGATAGTTTTACTATACTGCCACAAATTATCCAAGATGAGACACATCCTATCAACAATCATGAGCTGTCACAATGAGCCAAGTCTTCACTAAATTAATTTCCAAAAAAATCTTTTCATACTCATTACACATTCCTGTAAATGAAAGATAAGGGAACGATACTCAGAATGATTGTGTAGAGAACAACTTACAAATACAGAAGACAAGATATGCTACATAATATACTGTAAGGATTTTTTGCCAGACCAAAAATTATAAATTTATCACTCAGGCACTTGAATTTGCAAAATATATCATTGAAAAAACCATAGTGTATAAAAAGATCATAATATAGGTAATTTTTCTCTAGGTATCATGAGACTGTTATTTATTATAGAAGACAATGTAACAAAAAAGTAAAGAATCAGTAGCCATTTAGTATTACTATTTGAATTAATTCTGAGCTTCAACGTGAGTCCTTTTATGTTTTGTTTGATAAGGAGAGAATAATGAAAGCTCCACTTATCCATGTAGCGTATGGTTTGAGTAAAGCTTTTGACCTGGCTATCATCCTGCTCTAAATCTCTAACATGCTTATGATGACGGTTAAGAGGTCCTTTGAAGGAAGATTCAAACAACGTTTTCAAACCGGCTATCAAGCTGATCTCAACCTCTTAACAATGCCACGCTCCTTAAACCCAGTCAAGAGGTTGACATTCATCAATGGCAAATGCAACAATCCAATAAGTGATTTCTTGAATAAATTCTCTTGCCGAAGCATCTTGTAATTTGTGCTGAAAAGGCTTTGCTGAAGGATTTTGCAAAGGCGTACCAGTCAAACTTCCCACCAATCTTGTGTGCAGACGCACATGCATGAAAATTCTTTCTTGGTGTGGCTTCATTGGTGCTCTAGTCGATTGCTAGATGCAGATGAGAAAGTACAACTCGAAACCCAGGTTTGCCAGACTATTCGTACCGGCCGTGCAAGTTTCGGCCTAGTATGGCACGGTATAGTACGCTACTATGCCATGGCCGGATCGGGAACATTTTTTTTTGGTTAGAAATCAAGTTTTTTAATGAAAACTTATTTTTGTTAAAGATTAACTTTAAAATTCTAAGAATAGTGGATTTAATTCTGTTTTGAAAAAATTACCTATATACCCCTAAAATCATCTCAAATTACCTCCATACCCCTACTTTATGGTATTTACCCCTAAACCCCTCAAATCTTTAAGAGGGTCACACCGTGCCCCTATCGTCAATGATCCCTCACGATCTCTAACTCAAGGTGGGTTAGGAGAAGGGAAATAACTAACATACTCTTAACTCTAGTCATCTCCGTGTAACGGGGGAAAGCTGGCAAGAGGACAAGGGATCCCCATCAAGATTTTTTGTCTCGAATATCGGTTCCGTCTCGGAAAGGAGAAAGAGAAGAGATCTCGGAAAGATTTCGGAAAAATCTCGGGAGATCAGGTTCGGTGATTTCGAAAAAAAATTCATATATATAGTTTATTTTTAAGAAAATGCTATTTTTTCTACTAATCACTCAATTTCACGTACATATTTTTCCAATTGACAACATAATTTTACAACATAAAGAGTAATGGTAACAATAACAAATCCATTCACATGCACCAATATTAATATACATCAAAAGTTACACCAAAAAGATATACATAAAAATGGTACACAAATCACAAACTGAAGAATACATCAAAAATCATAAAAAAATAGTACATGTATCTCGGTCTTCCCTCTGTCTCCCTCTCTCAGACAGAAAGAAGGGGGAGACGGGAGGGAGAGAGAGAGGGTGGGAGACAGAGAGAGATTAAGAGAGAGAGGGTGGGGGACAGAGAGAGAGAGAGAGGGTAAGAGAGTCCGAGGGAGAGACAGAGAGCTCGAGGGAGGGGGAGCTCCAGGGGGTCGAGGTAAAGAGAGGCCGGGAGAGAGGAAAGAGGAAACTAGGGGGGTGCGGGAGAGAAGATCTCGATCTCAGAGACTTCGTTTCTCGTGACCTTTGGAGAGATAGAGATCTCGGAGAGATCTCAGACATCTCGTAAGAGATGGCAAACCATGGTCTCTATCTCTGATAGGGAAGGCTGGTGGGTCGGGCACATCTGGAAGAGGAGGAGGAGGGGGACGACGAGGGAGGGGTTGCATTGGGGGAGGGGGAGGTTGGGGTGGTTGCGGCGGAAGAAGCTCATTGCTGGCAGTGGTCAAGGCCGAGGATACAAGCAGCTGGAGGAGAGGTCCACCACGGAGGGGTGCCCCAAAGAGGGGTTTACGCACCGAGGATGTTAGCAAATAGATGCTGCTTCTGCGGTGGCGAAAGATGCTAGTGTGGCTTGGGAAGAGAGGAAGGCGCCGCCGTTAGCGAGGACTGGAGCTGCTGCATCAGATCCTCACGCAACTCCTCTGGAGACCATCCCTTCTTCTTCGCTGTCGTCATCATCTTCTTCATCTCCGACCATGGCAGGCAAAAAAGCAAGTGCAGCCGGTTGGAGAGTAGATTCTACTACATCCCATCGTCCCCCCCCCCCCCCCCCCCGAGCCAACGAAGGAGCAGACAAAATGGAAGAAGTCGCCGCGCTGCCGAAACAGGGTAGATCCCCTGGACCTTCAGAATCAATATAGCATGCTCAATGTGGGCAACAGAATTGGCGGGGGGGGGGGTCACATCGCCCCCTTTCTCTATCTTCATCGTCGTTCTTGTTGGCAGCAAGATGAACGATCTGATAACCATGAGCACACACCGATCATTGCGATCCGCCGCAACAACTGGTGAAGGAGCTCTCTCTCTCTCTCTCTCTCCCCTTCTAATTGGGCAAAATGATAATCTCACATGAGTGAGTTATCACCATTAACACGGGATGTAACCCTAGAGGCATGGCAATGCGGGTTACGAGATTTGAGAGGTTTAGGAGTAAATACCATAAAGGTAGTGTCTCTCTCTCTCTCCCCTTCTAATTGGAGGTAAAATGGTAATCTCACATGAGTGAGTTACCACCGTTAACACAGGATGTAACCCTAGGGGGATGGCAACATGAGTTACAAGATTTGACGTCCGAGTATCAAGCACATGGGCCCCTTGCCAAATGTATCTTCAAACGAGAGACACCTGCTCCCCTATGTTCTTCATGACAATAGTTGTAATGCCACCAATTTCGGTTGCCCTCCAACATGACTCCATGCTACCATCCAATGTCACTGACCACCGCTACAGGAGGCATCTATTACACAACATGCAACATAAGGGCCTCTGAATGTTGAAAAGGAGGATGATAACCATGTGTGATCACATGTACCGGTTGGCGGATAGCACGTATCGGGTGTGGCCATACCGGATCGCACGATCCAACTACAGCACACACCGATCATTGCGATCCGCCGACGGATCGCATGCGTACCGCCATGCCAGAGTGTCGATTCTGTGCTGGCACAATCCAATACGGCCAGTACACAGCAGATCGGATTGATCCATCAAACCATGCTCGGAACTCAAGTAGGAGCAGATGGAACTTAAGTAGGAGCAGATATGAGAAACAAAATTGAAACAAATGAAGCAGGAAAATATTCCATGTATTATATTGTAGTAGTATTTGAAGAACATCTAAAAGTGCAAAATCATCATCATCATCATCGGAGCCTTATCCCAATTATTTGGGGTCGGCTACATGAATCTTGTTTCGCCAAAGATTTCTATCAAGTGCTATATTCATATTTAAACCCAAGAGACTAATGTCCTTCCTAATAACATCGCACCATCTCATTTTAGGCCTTCCCCGAGCTCTTTTACTAGCATCCACTATAATTCGGTCACATCTTTTAACCGGCGTTGAGTTAGGGCGACGAAACATATGAGCAAACCACCTGAGTCTATTTTCTCTCATTTTACTATCAATTGGGGATATCCCTAAGTCCTTAGGAATGCGCTCATTCCTAATCTTGCCTTTCTTAGTCTTGCCACACATCCATCTCAACATCTTCATCTCTGCTACACACATTTTCTGAATGTGTTCCTTTCGTACTGCCCAACACACAGTACCATATAACAAAACAGGTCTCACAGCCGTTCTATAAAACCTCCTTTTGAGTTTCACAGGCATACGACGATCACAGAGGACTCCTGATGCGCTTCTCCATGTTAACCAGTTTACCTTAATCCTATGTGTAACGTCGTCATAAATCTCTCCATTCTCTTGTATGATAGATCCTAAGTATCGAAAGCTACTACTCTTCGGAATGTTATGTCCATCAATTAGAACCATGTCTTCCTATACCACTCTCCCATTACTAAAATTACAATGCATAAACTCTTACTTACTCCTACTAATTTTAAAACCTTTAGACTCCAAGGCAAGTCTCCAACGCTCTAACTAAGCATTTAAAACATCTATACTCTCATCAATTAAGACAATATCATCAGCAAATAACATACACCAAGGGATATCCTCATGCAATTGTTTTGTTACTTCATCCATAACTAAGGCAAAGAGATACAGACTTAGTGCAGAACCTTGATGCAAACCTATAGAAACTGGAAATTCACCGGTCTCTCCAGCAATAGTCCGAACACCAGTAATAATACCGTCGTACATATCCTTAATCAAATCAACATATCCTTGAGAGATTCCTTTCTTTCTTAATGTCCACCAAATCAATTCTCTCGGTACTCGATCATACGCCTTCTCTAAATCAAGAAAAACCATATACAAATCTTTTCTCATCTCTCTATACTTCTTCATTAGCTGTCGTAGTAAGAAAATTACTTCTGTAGTAGATCTATTCGACATAAAACCAAACTGATTTTCCGATACAGTAGTCATATATCGGAGGCGCTTTTCAATTACTATTTCCCAAAGTTTCATAATATGACTCATAAGCTTAATTCCACGATAATTATTGCAGCTTTGAATATCTCCTTTGTTTTTATAGAAAGGAACTACAATACTTTTCCTCCAAACTTCTGGCATTCACCATTCCTTTAAAATTTTATTAAAAAGTTTAGTTAGCCATTGAATACCAATGTCTCCTAGGCCTTTCCATACTTCAATAGATATGCCATCTGGTCCTAAGGCCTTACCCACTTTCATTTTCCTTAAAGCATCCTTCACTTCTGACATCTTAATACGCATGAAAAATTGACATTTATCAAATACTGTGGACCCTTGGGTACCTTCTAAAGAAGAATCTTTGACGCAATCTCCATTAAGTAACTTCTGAAAATAACTATGCCACCTCTCTTTAATCTCAAGATCCTTAGTTAAAACCCTTTGATCTTCACCTTTAATACAACGAACATGATCTAAATCTCTAGTTTTCCTTTCTCTTAATTTTACAAGTTTAAATATGTCCTTTTCACCCTCTCGGGTTCCTAATTTATTATATAAATCTTCAAATGCCTTTGATTTAGCTTCGCTAACTTTTTTCTTAGCCCTCTTTTTAGCAATTTTATAAGCTTCTAAGGTTTGATTATTTTTGTTAGTTTGCCAAACTTTAAAGCACTCATTTTTTACTCTAATGGTATTTTGGATTTCCTCACTCCACCGTCAAGTCTATTTTCCTAAATTTTTTTTACCTTTAGATTCGCCTAAGAGTTGTTTTGCTACACTCGTTATACAATTTGTAACATTATTCCACATTACATTAGTTTCTTGTTATAAATTCCAAATATTTTCCTTTAATAGATGATTTTTAAATGTTTCTAAACTTTTACTTTTTAAATTCCACCATTTAATCTTAGAACAATTATTTATAATGATCTTTCTTTTGAATTCAAGGATAAAGACATCCATTACTAACAACCTATGTTGAGGGGCTAGACTCTCACCAGGAATAACTTTGCAATCTTTACATAAAACTCTATCGACCTTCCTAATAAAAAAATAGTCAATTTGACATATATGTGTTCCACTCTTGTATGTTATTAAGTATTCGCCCCTCTTCTTAAAGAAGGTATTAATAATTGCTAGATCATAGGCCATAGTAAAATTAAGAATAGTATAACCCATATCATTTCTATTGCCAAAACCAAGCCCTCCATGAATCCTCTCATAACCTCTATTATCTTTACCCACATGACCATTAAGATCCCCTCCAATAAAGATTCTCTCTTCACTAGGGATTTTTGGATCAAACTATCAATAGCCTCCCAAAATTACTTTGTAATGCTCTCTTCTAATCCTACTTGAGGTGCATATGCACTAATTATATTCAAAATATCCTCACCTAAGATAAGTTTAATTAACATCAATCTATCCCCCGATCTATTAACTTCTACAACTCTATCTTTTAAGTTTTTATCTATTATTATAGCAACACCATTTCTAGAGTTATTATTACCCGTATACCAAATTTTATATCCATCAATATCTTTAGCTTTATGTCCTTTCCACCTAGTTTCTTGTAGACAAGCTATGCTAACCCTCCTGTCCTTTATTATCTTAACCAATTCTAAACCCTTACCCGTTAAATTTCCTATATTCCAAGTAGCTAGAAGGATCCTATGTTTTTGGACTAGCTTCTTAACCCGTGAACGTCCAACCCCACACGGGAACCCTTGCCTATTTGACACTGCAATCGGGCGCCATTGCGGCGCGTCGTTTACGGGGAACGCCCTAGCTAGCCCTTACTCACTTATCATTCCATCCGGGTTCCGATGTAACGCATCACTTCCGGGGGACGCCCTAACATTAGCACAAAATGTATTTAGATCAGAATTCATGTGGCCGATGTGACATTTTTACTGCTGGCTGTCAACCTAACGCAAACCCTCCTCCTTTCTCATCCGGGCTTGGGACCGGCCATGGCAGAGTTCTAAAAGTGCAAAATATATTTTTTAAATTATACTCTTAATGACTTTATATGATCATAAAATAAATACTACATATACTTCTATATCTAAAGGTCTATGTACTGCAAGCTCCTTACATATTTAAGGGCCTATTAGAAATATATAGTACTTAAGATGTCAATACTCAAAATGCATACGGCTAAGGATAATTAGATCCCAAAAAGGGATTGAGAGACTAGGTTCTAATCTTGGAGTTCCCTCTATAACTGCCTCATGTGTACTGCATGATTCTTATATATTCAAGTCACTCCCAAAACATATACACATGTAAACAGTTTCTGGCATGCAGTGATGCGGGACGGACACGGGAACCGACTCTAAGTGATGCGGACCTCGGACTCTAGATGCGGACACGACCAACAACACACTACTACGGAGATACTTTGGCCCGACACGAGGAGTTCCTATGGGCTATACGTCGCTAACAGAAACGCAAACTCACTCGTCGTCCCATGCGAGGGAAACGCGGATCGTGCGCGGTTGAAGAACCGGCAGAGTTCACGGGTAGTCGACTCACTTCCGGACTCGGATCAAGTCACGGGACGGGTCACTCTCACACTCACAGCGGTGACATGGACTCACGGGCTAGTACCTATCGCTCTCGGCAGCGGCATACGACCATATACTAGCTAAGCAAATGAAATGCCAAGAAGTTTGACCGTTACCTCCACGCACCCGGCGTGGGGAAGACAACCCCGGCCAATTGCGGACTCCAGGTTAACAAATTATAACAGCGGTACAATAACTTGACCCACTCCACGCAGGGAGGTAAAAGGTCACATGTGGGGCCCGGGAATCACGACAATTAGGTTGACGGGCAGCATCTTGATGTCGCCCGGCGGTGTCGAACACGCGTTTGTGGTGTTGTCCGGACGGCGCGATCTACGGGTCCGTGGGGCCCACGGACCGTTCCAACCGCCGGCTCTGGTGGGGTGGGGCCCACTGTGATGGGGACCCCTGGTGGCGCGCCTCCCTGGACGGCGGTCGGCCGGAACTACCGGTCGGAGGCCGATCGGCTCCGATCTCCAAGATGTGGAGTTGCTGTCCACGGATTTCAGCTTCTATTTTCAGGCGCACGCTCCGGCGAGATCGGCCGCTGCGACCAATCCCGATGTCGGATCGGGGCACAGGAGGTACCGTTGGAAAGCTCTCTTGAAGTCCTTCAATCTAGGCTCTGAGAGAGAATTTGGATCTACACGGATCTAGACTTTGTTGAATTTTGAAGTTTCTGTTGCACAGTACCCGAACTCTCAGAACAGCAGGGAATTTTCCTGAGAGTTGCCTTTGACGTCCGATTCAGATCTTGAGCTCTTCATCAAAGTTGTGGAGGGGAAAGAGAGGAAAACGGCAATAATTTATGTGAAGGGATTGGTGGAGGCTACGATTTGTTATGGATTTTACACTGACTGGTGGTCGGATCTGGACACTGGCTGACAGAACTCTAGATGGATCTGAAAGGGAATTTCTAAAAATATGAAATGAGCTTTAGAAATTCCACGAAAAATTGGGGATGGAGAGGGAGGTGGAAAGAACTCCCAGTAAATTTGGGAGCTCCTGGAAAAATCAAAAGAGGGTCCGAAGACTAGAAACTCAGGGCGGAAGTGGATCTGGACTGGAAGCAGCCAGATCTGGAATGAAATGGGGAACGAAAATGGAAAAATGGATTTCGGGATCTAGAAGCCAAACCAATTTTTGTGGAAGCTGGAGGGGACCTCTGGAACACGCCCTCAAAATCCCAGCTCAAGAAGATGTCGGAGTTGAGAGTAGGAATTCGTGGAAGGCACCTCTGTCCTGGGTGGACAGAACACCGGCAGCGACCGTGGTGGTGCGATGGCGGCACGATGGTGGCGGCGGCGATCACCGGAACTGATATGGAGGCTTCACACCTCAAGAACACAGCCTTCCCAGCTACAAGGGGGAGAGGGAGGAGAGAGGAGGGGGGCGCCCAAGGCTGCTCCAACAATTTCTTCCAATTCAAATGCATTAATTCCACTAAAATGTTTAATACATGGTACTTATATGAAATGGCAAAAGACACAAAATACCCTTGGACCTAGATTTTGGGGAATAAACAAATGGGATAGAACTAATTAGTTCTAATACCATTTTTACAAAAAATAAAAGGCTTGATGGTGAGAGGGGGGCGCCCCCTTGACTATGGTGTCAAGGTTGGTGGCCAACCTTGACATTTCAAGTCATTTGTCCCCCACTTGGCCCACCCTTCTAGAAGTCCCCAATTGACTTGTTGACTGACCCCACATGGGTCCCGGGGATGAGGTGGATCAATGGGAGGAGGTCTGGGAGACCCGCGGGACCCAAGTGGTCCAATTTGCAAATAAGCCCCTCTTACAAGCTAAATTACAAACCGAAATAAAGACAAATAAAAATACATTACACACAAATAAAGCCCCAGTAAATGTGATAAATATCGAGACTCAAGGGGGAGTCTCCAGGCCGTCTCCGAGCCAGATGGACGCTGAAGTGGCTCGAGTGGTGCTCCGCGTACGGTACCGGTGGCTCGCCGACCCGTGCCGCTCATGTGCTCTGGTGTCCGCACCATGCAGATATTAACAATTTGGATGCATAATCTAGACCAGGAGCTCAAATAATAGGTAAAGTTAACTGAAGACATAAGAAAGATAGTAATAATAAACAACAAAACTCTTCTGGATAACCTTATCTTATATAATACCCTGTATATAAGGCACCTGATACAACTCAGGGAAAAGGAGACTGAAGTAATTAATCTCACATGTAACTTGCCAAAGATAAATGGAAAACATGGACAAACTGAAAATAGCAAAGAATGCAGATATAAAGTAGTTAAAGTCAGAAAGTTCAGTTCAATATTGTAATGGGCCAAGAAAAAGAATAACAACAGAGGCAGTGGGATCTATACCATTAGGTCCTTAGTCCTTGGATGCTTCTTTGTTGAGAATAGAACTCCTGAAAAATAAAATAGATACATCATTTACACGGCATCGAAAGAAAGAATCTAAACAGTTCTCAGTGGATGTTTCACCATCATACGTATCAATTAGTAGAGTCATCGTACTGAAATGCACATCAATGCTACTTTTAAGGGACATGTTCAGGAATTCTGTGAAGTGCATATTTCCCGCATGTCAATGCATCCTCCAACCCATTTTCCTTTTATTTTGGTCGTGTCATCTTGTGGGTGGATGGGAGGCAGACCGGCAGAGGGATGGGTGGCAGAGGGATTCTTTTATTGGCCCTGTACGAAACATTGAGACACAACTATGCCTGAAATCGATGTCATCCTTCATTTGGAAAAGATTCAGCATGAGTTGGACTCCCATGTTTAGGAATTAAAATTTATGATTTCAAAATGCCATATAAATCTCCAATGCAACACATCTCCCAACTTAATGGATTTGAAGTTCTGGATAACCAACTAGAAAAAGTTTCTCTCTCTCTTTGATAATGTAGAAATAAAAACTAAGATAAATTACGTTGCACAAGAATGAGTGCTCACTTCTTTCATGCGCACAATGTAATGAAAATGGTAAGGGAAACCTATCCTCTGCTACATTTTTCCCATTCTTCAGAAACTGATCCATGGACCTCAGTCTTTCCTCCACTCTGTCCACCTAAATATGGTAAGTCTTCCTCAACATGCCATTGGATACCATACAGCGACAAACATGTAACTGCTTTAGCTCCACAAAATCTCAGTGATCATTCTAACAAGAGAAGAAAGCGATCCTTCCCTGTCACCTATCCCTGATACAAGAACAAGCTTCAATTCTCCCGCTGAAAGTGAAATTGCTGGTTTGGAGGATTTCACATAGTAGGCCGCCTACATGTGATAGGCTGGCCACTTTTATGCCAGATATTCCCACGTTGTGTGTTCTTTGTGGAGATGAGGTGGAGTCACTCAACCACCTCTTTGCAGGTTGTTCCTTCCCTCAGGAGACTTGGACTCAGGTGACGAGCAGGTTTCCAGGAGCCTTTATCTTTCAGGATAGTGTTCATCTCCTCATCCAGCTATGGCACAAGCGCTGGCAGCTGAAAGGGGATAGGCAAATTTGGTGGCTCATCCTCCCTGCTACCCTTTGGTCTGTATGGGGTGAAAGAAATAGCAGGATATTCAGAAGGGAAGCTAGAGCTGTTGACAGGGTTGTAGCCTTTATTTTGCAGAAAGTGAGGGATTGGGCTTCGACATTCTGTAAAGTTAACTCACATAACTCTTCCTTTTTGGGACTGTTGGGGGGATAGTGGGTGACATACCATCTCGGTATGGTGTTTTTGTACAGGCATCTTTTGTGGGCACTTTGATTATACTTGTATACCCCTTTTTACTTTAATACAATAATGGTACCAACCACATTAAAAAAATCCGACATTAAAATGACACAACACAACCTTCATAAAAGTGTTGTACCATCTTTTTTTTTTCTTTTAGGGTCTCTGCCACAGCGGTAGAGACAGTTTACAGAAATAGTAGAAAACCAGCGCACCCAGGTTCCTACTTGGGTAATTCCCTTCCTAATGCTCTATCTGTACCAACAGGGCCACAGCCCGTCGGCAAACTATCATCTACCTTCATGATTTAACATTCTTCTCTTCTAATTGTTGAAATAAAAAAAATGAGGCAAGGCGTTGCCTAGCCGATGCCTTGAAAACAATGGTATCATCTGCCTTCATGATTTATCATTCTTCTGTTCTAATTGTTGAAATATAAAAAAATGAGGCTATAGGGCCATTAACTACACCATATGATGATTCAATAAGACTATATAAATACTTCTTGGTGAGTGAGAAGGAGCACTTTCATTTAATTATGCCCAAGGTTTACAGAATCAGATCGGTATTGGCCGAATCGCCCAATCCAATCAATTTTTGGGCAAACCGATCCGATCCCAAGCAGGCCTTGCCCGATCCTTCACTGGGAGCGGCCGGATCGGCCGGGCTCAGCTCGACTCGTCCGGGATCAGGTCGGATCGCCCAATCCCACCTGGTTCCGGGCGATCCCCATGGTTAATCTGGACTAATCCCAGCATTTGTTAAAAAAAAACAACAGAGACGGGAGAAGCAGAAGAACAATCGACGACGACGAAGAAGATGAAGGGTCAAAGAAGATGAAGGATCGAAGAAGAAGAAGAAGACGACGAAGAGGAAAAAACTTGCCGTCGCCATCGTCATCACCGTCGCCGGTATCTCCTCCTCCTCGTCCTCACAATCGGCCTCTCTCGGAAGAAGAAGAAGAAGAAGACATGATGCCGATGCCACCATCGTGACCCCCTGCCGCCGTCGACGCCGCCGTCGACGCCGCCTCCTCCTCCCCCGCCTCCTCCATGTTTGTTCTCCTGCAAAAGGTAAAATGGAGAGAAGAAAGGACTCGACTGCCTAGTATTGAAAAGGTATAGTGAGGAGAAAAAGGTAAAAGAGTAAAATGAATAGACATTTATATAAAACCCCCTGTAAAACTGCACATATACTTGGGCTCAGCCAGGAATCGGGATCGATCCGGGATCGGTCCGGATCGGCCGATCGCACCGATCTAGATAGGTTTTGGACCAGCCGATCCGATCCTAATACCCGAGTCTGCCTTCCTTGATTATGCCAACAACCCCAAATGTCTCTTTGATAATTGAATGAGTTATGCTACACGGATGAGTTATATGCAGTTGAGATACACCAACCATAAGTGAAGTTTTGATTTGATAACAATTTTCCAATTCTACCTAGAATAAAGAGAATAAGTGAGGTAAAATAGGTAAAAAAAGTTACAATGGGTTAAAAAAATTAAGGTAAAAACAACATCTATTCTAGCAAGATGATTGTGAATGAAGTTTATTACCTATATTACAGTTTTCACTTTCAGATTTAATGTCCTATCATTCCCGTCCCTAAATGGCCCACAATGCAGCATAAGGACAAACATTCTTGATCACCTTGCAGGTCTACCCTATGCCACTTGAATAGCAGATCCTTCATATTGACCACAGTCTTCAGTTATCCACCCCCACAGCCTATTGTTTTAGAAAATGTCCAGCTTTGTCATAAAATAGCACATCATCCAAAGGCCCTCCACAAAAGAAGTCAGACAAATACATATAGTGAGTTGCAAATGAGAAATCATCAATACAGACTTCATTTTTCGGGGGTGGGGATGGTGGTAGACTGGTTGGACAATCCGATCCCTTGCTTGCCACTGACCACACTTCTGCCAGTAGGATGGACCAAAAATGACCACAACTTTCACATATCCTCTGCCTCCAAACAGGGCCAAATCATTAAAAAAATTGTCAAAGAAAATTTTCCACAGAATTTCACAAAAAACAAGACTATTTTTGGTTAAGAGATCCCCTTGTTAGGAAAATTGCTCCGAAGTAAATGGAGCCAATGTTCATGCTCCCTCCATCACAATAGTCAGCACTAGAGCTTATGCATTGGCAGCAATCTCATGTAGGGGTAAGCGCCCCCCCCCCCCCAAAAAAAAAAAAAAAAATGCACATCAGTCACAATCTTATTCTTTTCTCATCACCCTAACTCCAATCATCACTATCATGAAGAATGCCTACAGCCTGTAAGATGTCTACCTGAAAATTTGCTAGAAGTCCCTGGCTTAACATTCTAATTTTTTCCTCTACTATAGTGCTAGATGGCAGTTTTGGTTTCGGTTTCGGCCGCCGAAATCGAAACAGTATCAGTTTCGGTTTCGATTTCAGCCCGAAACCAAATAAAATACTACTTTTTTGAAGGGGAGTTGACGTCCAATTGGTTTCGGATCGTCCAGGGCTGAAACCGATACGTTTTGGCCGTTTCGGTTTCGATTTCAGCCCGAAACCAAATAAAATACTATTTTTTTGAAGGGGAGTTGACGTCCAATTGGTTTCGGATCGTCCAGGGCCGAAACCGATACGTTTCGGCCGAAACGTATCGGTTTCAGCTGAAACTGCCATCCATGGTGCTAACCACCTCTACCAATAGCACCCTATCCTTATTGCCAAACCTTTAGCAACCTCCTCAACCGAAGAACTCACAGATAATAATCACCGAGTGCACTTGTTGAAGACTCCTTCATTAGCGTTAGAGGGAATGTTCAAAAAGCGCAATCCAAGGGCATTTAAAGCGATTAATCAGGCTTTGAAGTGACCCTTCCTACCCTACCCCACCGATTTGGATCCTAAACAACAATTATTTATTTATTTATTATTTAATTTATTTAAATGATATTTAATTTCATAATAAATATTTTAATATATACTATTTAATTTGTTTTTTGATTTTTGCTTTGTATGTTTTTTCCCCAGCTTGACTGGAGTAGTTGATTTTTATTCTGCCTATGAGTGAGTGCTTGCAGCCATTGGAATCAAGCTTAATCGAACAGAAGTGCCAATTCCTATTGATCTAATGAAAGCAAAAAGCTAACTCGAATCAATGACTGGCAGGAACTCGGATTTGCCACCCTTGACTATAATGGCTCATTATGAATCACTTTTTAGCCACCTATTTCAGAACCTTAACTCATGTTTTTTCTGCATCAAGGGCGTAACGAGCATATTGTTGGCAATGACTTGGTGAAGTGAAGGGAATGAGAGAAGCTTCTCGAACCTATAGACTCTAAACAACACGACTTCTCTCGTTGGTTCCGACCGAATAGAGCCCTTCAAGCGAGACAACCATTGATGAGGGCGCAATTTGAACTCTTTGATTTTCCAAATTGTGCTCAGAATAACTGACACATGTTCATGCTCTTCTGCAATACATGTCATGCCATCCCCCTACAGCTTTCTCAGTGCTGTCTCGAAAGCAGCAGCACCAAATCAAGACTAAGCCCCAGCCATTTTCTGGGTATCTTGAATGAAAGCAAGGAAAGCACTTCTTACAAAGGGTAATGCAGCACCCATGGGTCAACAGCATGCTCTCCTAATCAGCAAATATTTCCAGTCAAATTTCAAAATGGTTTCTGTAGTCTTTGCAACCCACTAAGCAGGTGATAGAGGAGTCTCCAATTAAGTGGAACTAGTGTCTACAAAGAAACAATAGCAGCCCTCTCAATGGTGCCCTGGAATGTGTCCTAAATGTCTCTGTTACTCTTCTCAGAGTTCACATTCTGACTGAGGACTGCAAATGAGCCAAATCAAGCCAAGTATTATGTTCAAACTTGGTTCATTTATTAACGACCCGAGCTCTTATCCATGGTTATCCAGCTCAAGGTATTTGAATAGTAAACATGTCGAGTACTACGTTGCTGAAACTTGGCTCGATTAGTACTCGAAACTTGGCTCGTTTAATAATCGAGCCTAATTCAAGTTCTTTGGCTATTAAATAATCTTAAGTTAATTATTGTTTTATAACTTGTTATTTTTTTAAAAAAAAAGTGGATGGTACCACCATTTATATAAAATAAAAATAAGAATATACAAATGTGAGGGGATGCCCCCACACAACTCCCAAATACAAAAGATGGCAGACAACACTCTGAGCCGCGAGCAAAACAACATAGAAAAGCAAACCACCAAGCCACTGTAAGCTTCCCCCCTACCAAGCAAAGCAAGAGACTCCATAGGCCAACCACCATACCATGCCAACAACACCGCTCCGACCAGAAACCCAAAAAACCACTCAAAAAGCTGAAAACCCGAGGTGAAACGTGCCAAAATAAGCTATGTCGATCTGCCCCCTTGTCCCAGATTAGAAGAGCAACTCTCTACTCATATCTTCCCTCCTCATCTCTCTCTGTTCCCCCTCTTCTACTATTTTTTCTTTTTTCTCCTTGGCCTTCCTTGCTATATCCGCTTGTCACCCCCGTTGGATTCTATAGAAGACAGACCTCACGTCTTTATCCACACCCTCACAAGACACGTCAATTAGACTAGCAACCTCTCTAGCTCGAGTCTTCAATTAGCTAAAGATTTCTTTTACCTCCTTCCCGAGGGTCTCCTCTCCTTCCCTATCAACACTCATCCCCCCCCTGATTGGCGTCCTCGACGGGATCCACTTCCGCGCAAAGAAGCATATCCTCCGTCTCCCTAGGCGAGAGAGGCAATACTAGGAATGGATGCTGACTGAGTCCTTCCAGAAGCAAAACGGCGGCCTCTGCCTCTACCTCCGCCACGAGGTCTCCCACTAGAAGATAAGGCTCCTCCCGCCCAAAGACGTCATTGGAAGGGGCTTCTAGCACGCAAACTGCAGCCCCTCCCTCAAAGGCCAGAGATGCATGTTCGTGCTGCTCGTCGAACAAGGAGAGGAGAGGCATGGCTTCTAGGGCTCCCTCCCCCTCCTCACCACCACTACAGTCCTCGCTTACAGAAGTGTCACCTACTAGAAGACTGGAAGCCGGTCGTCCACCACTCACTACTGTCACTGGTGCGCCAGCCTCCCTCGAAGAGCCGCCTGGTCGACTGCAACCGCCGACAATAACCTTGCCTTCCTGAGTCTACTCCGCAAGCACCTCAGGGGCAGCCAAGAAGCGGGACGAGGCGGTGGCAATACGCCTCGCCGCGGCCATTGTCAAGAAGAACAACAGTTGCCAAGAGATGACCCTCGGGACCGCCGCGTTGCCAAGAAGAACAACGAAATCCTCCACCATTATCTAGGATCCCGCCGGCACAAACTGCAGGCTCTTGGCTACCACCCGACCAAAAGAACCAACGAGGACGGAGACACCCACTTCATCGAAAAGAATGAGGGATAACCCCTCAACCTTGATGCAGATATTGGGTTCTCTAGGGCTCGAGAAAGCCCCCCTCCCTGAGGTCCACCGCTGGAGGGGCAACAAGACCCCATTAGCCGCGACAAACCCCACAGTCGCCACCTTCAACGCCTCCTCTTCCTGCTGGCCAACCACCAGAAAGCTAGATCTCGCCACATGCCTAACCTCCAAAGAGTTTCCTCCCGAAACCCTTCCCTCCAACAGCAAGCGCACCTTCGCCGTGTCTGCCACACCGGCCACCAAGCTAACCCACACACACCTCCTCATCCACGCCATCCGTGTGGGGAGGATGTCCGACAGGACCTCCCCTGCCTCCCAACAGTTGTTCCCAACAGCCAGCACCTGTTGCGTAGGCACGCTTGCTCAGATGACCTCTGCATAGGACCGGCGGACTGCCGACCCTTTCATTCAGCAGAACCGTTGGATGTGGCCTAGACACTGATAGCAGTAGTAAGGATCCATCCCTTGCCAGAGAAAGAACGACCCAAACCCACCCCCGCCGGAGAGGGACGACCTCTCGTTGGGAAACAGAAGGTTCCGGGGACAACCTCCGGCACACGGCCGCGCCAGGCCATCCTTGCCGATCACTCTCCCCGGAGTCTCTCTCTAGAAACAGCTAGAGAGAGAAGCGCTGCAAGTTAATCACTTTTTTTTACCAACTTGTTTTAACTACAAAATAAATGAAAATGAATGAAAGAAGTATTTCTCTCACATCCATATCTTAATTATATTATTAGATAGGATATGGTCTAATTATAAATGAATTATTAAATGATCATATGTCCATATTATTAAAGAAACATAGCCTGAGTCTTAATCGAGCTTGTTCATGAACATAAACGAGCTGAGTATTCCTATGTTCAAGAGTGGCTCATTTATTAATCAAGCTTAAAATTTTGTTTAAGTTTGGCATGATTATTTAGTCGAACGAGCTAAATTGACCTTTATCAAGCCTGTTCACCAGTTGTTCGTGGAGCATACCTGTTTGCTTGTACACCTAATTCTGACTACCAATTTCTTCCACCACAAATAAAATGGTATCATCATGAGATACTGGAAGTGTCAACTCAAAATGCTGAACATTCTAGAGGAATACCGGGCATCTTCCACCTTACAAATTGTTTGCAAGATGCCCCTTCAACACGTCTCTTGGAAACATAGGATCAACTAGAGGTACGTTAAATTATTTTTTAATAATTAAAACAGAAAAATATGGAATCAGAAACCACTTCCTTATCAAGTGACAAATTTAGGCCTTTCTTGTGAACAAAGATGCAAAACAAAACATAGAATCAAAAAACTCTTCCATATAAGATGAGAAAAGTAAGAACCGCTGAAAAGATGGCCATATCGTACCATTATGATTAGAAACAGTAATTGAAGGCCTCACCCAGTAAGGGCATCTATGAAGACGAAAGCCCCTCAGCATGCATCTAGAGAAAACCTAGGATCAGATAAAGAAAGCAAAAGCACACTAGAAAAAGATCCATCTGCAATTTGAAACAGTTTAATATAAAGAGAAGATACCTGCGGGCTGGTGGATTTTCCCCATTAAAATATGTTAGTATGCGCTCAAAGTATTTGACATATCTCTGCAGACATCAGAAGTAACACATATCAGATATGCAAAAATATGCCCCATTTTGAAGAAATGCAGTGTAAAGCAAGAGGACTGACAATCTGACTTGGGAGAACAAGCCCCTTTCCGTCCAAACATCTTTTCTGGTTGTAGTAATCCATAGACTCCTCAGCAGTTGGGAAGAACTGAAAGAAAGAGAGTACTTAACAAGAGCAAATAAAACATCAAGAAAATAGATCCAGTGTAAAAATTAAATTGTCACAATAAATTACTAAAATTCCTACATCATTGAGAGCTTCACAAAATTCTCACCTTCAAATACAGAAGAAGGCTAGATATCATTAACCCTGTCCTGGCCATACCAGCTTTGCAGTGAACAACAACAACATTTTCAATGTCCTCCTTTAACCATGAGTAGGCACTCTGACAAAATGATATGACAAGTTGAAGAGGAGGACAATTATGGTCGTCAAATGGGAAGCAAGCCACCTGAATATCAGAAATCACAAAAAAAAACTAAGAATATGCCTCTATATTTTGGCAGTGATAAGAAACATAAGTCAAAGTGGATAACAATTATGGTAGAAATATGAAACAGGCCATGTAAATATTAGATTGACAAAACATGTTTTTGAAAGTGATAAGAGACATATAAGTAATAGCTTTGTTAATTTTTTCTCCCTGAAATTTCACTAATCCCTTTTTAGTTTCTCCATACATTGTCACAGAAAATTTTGAGCACTATGAATAGAATAAATCTCAGGACTGCATAGAATGTCTTATCATTGCTGTCTTCATCTGCTAGATAGTTCATTTATAAGATCATAAAATTATCTTCACATGTGAAAAAAAAGCCGTCCAACAAATGCATGGACTAAGACACCTATGTCTCTTCCATGAATGATCCGACATAGTTGATCAATCATCACAAGTCTTGTAGTGGCCTAGTGACAAGCTGTGCAGGAGAAGATAGCTACCCGGATGTGCATCCTGGAGTGGAGCTACCACTGTGTATAGAGACTGGGGCAGGAATGAACCATATTAGTCTCATATCGGAAAACAAGAAAAGTTACTGAGCTATATATGTAGGGGTATGATCATAACCTGCAAGGTGCCTTTTGGGAACAACGGTGCGGGCTTGGCCCAAAGCGGACAATGCCTCACAAGGGTTGGATCGGGTCTCGACAAGTCTTGTCCCATCAAACAATCAGAGGGGAAAATAGTGATCAGCAATCGTCCTAGTGTCATCCATCCATGATTTTGCCTCAATCTGTGTAAGTAGTCAATGGCAATTGAGGGACCTTTTTCTTTTTGAAAGTGGGTTGTACCACAGAATATAATGATGAAAAGATAGTGATTCACAAAGTGTATGCTTTCTGCTTACAAAACATCCCTGTACAAAAGTCCACATCAAGAAGACATGTCACAAGAATGTCCCCAACAAACCCAACAAGGAGGAGCTGTAAGAATCTATATGAGAGAAATTTTGCCCATTCCTTGACTCTTTCCACAACAAACTCCTCTATCCTCTCCGAAGTGGAGGCCACCCTCCTAAAAATTCTTCTATTCCCATATTGTGGCATGAAGGATCAACCACCATACATGCATGTCTCCCTTCATGGACCATTCCCTCTACCATTCTGCCACCAACTGGAGGACCGTACGTACAGGTTGGAAGCTTTGTTGAACTTTGTTGCAGATATGAAGCCAGACCTCTTGAGCAACTTGACAGTCCAATGAACAGGTGATCAATACTTTCCTCTTCCTCCCCACACAGGCAGCAAAGGGTTTGGATGCCCTCGACAAAGGTAGCAAGTCTATCACAAGTTGGCAGTCTGCCATGCGAAATATTCCATATCAACACCTTAACTTTAAAAAGGCTCTTAGGTTCCCAAATTTGCCTGACCAAGTGATATCGCATGCCACCATCTGCAAGGACTTTGTAGGTCGATCTACCTGAAAAACAACCATTTGACCCATCTCCAGTACCACTCATCTCCTTGCTTACGTCTATCTTGTGGTCTTGATGTAGAGAGAGCAATTCCTCAAGCAGTCCAATCTCCCCATCCTGCAAGTGCCTCCTGAACTTGGGAGTCCAGCGACCCCCACTTGCCTGGTTCTTAAACATTTCCTTAAGCAGACTGCCATCGCACCATCTATCTTCCCAGAACATGCATTTCTTGCCATTGCCCAGCTTCACTCTAGCTCCCGACCTGACGATGTCCATGCTTTTTAGAATACCCCTCCAGATATGAGAAGTACGATGCTGGGAAGGTTGCAGAAGTCCTACACACTATTTCTTCTATAATGTCTCTGGTGAATGACTATGGCCCATAGACCCTATTCCTCCTTGCCAAGTCTCCAAAGTCATTTACTCAACAGTGCCAAATTGAAAGTCCCTGAAGTTCTTGATGCCCAGTCCACCAATGTCCATGCACTTGCAAATTCCACCCTAAGCAATGTCGTGCGACCTTCTACCACACTCTCCATTGCCATGCCAGAAAAACCTAGCTTGGATAGACTCAAGCTTCCTAACCACTGACAGGGAGATCCAGAAAGTGGGCAACAAGTTAGGAAGCCTATCCAAAATCAATTTGCAAAGTATCAATCTCCCCCATAAGAAAGTAGTTTTCCTTTCTATCCGGCTAGCCTGGAGTGAAACCTCTGTACTACCCACTGCCAATCCCGGCATCTAAGCAGGCCGAGTCAGAGGGATTCCTAAGTAGGTGATAAGGAATTCCCCAACTTGACAACCCATAGTAATAGTTGCTCTCTAAACACCAGTACCTGACTGCTAGTGAAGTTCATCTTAAGACCACTGACCTCTGGCACAAGCTCCAACATTAATCTGATGGAATATAACTACTCCTCACCCTCTGCCACAAAAATGATAGTGTCATCAGCATACTGAAGATGGGAAATGTCCTACCCCCAGGTTACAAACTAGAAGTCCATAATCAAACCATGGGCCTTTGCTCTCATCCATATCCTACTCACAATGTTTGCCACCAGAACAAAAAGGGGTGGAGACATTAGGTCCCCGTCTCAGTCCTCTACCATTATAGAAATAATGTGATGATTTCCCATTGAGGACTGCAAATGTGGATGAATGGAGGCATGCTCTCATTCAACTCACCCACCTATCATCAAAACCCATCTTGGTAAGAACATCAAACAAACATTGCCAGCTAACCCGGTCATAGACTTTTTCGAAATCCAACTTGAGCACCAGCCCTTTTTTTTCGGTAGGTAATTCTGTTTTTTTATTTTAAACGGGGATGGGGAACCGGGTATTGAACCCAGCCCTTTTCTTTGTTCCTTCAAGTCCATGTGCAACTAAAAAAAATTCCTAAATGATGTGGCCCCTAATGAAAGCTCCTTAGTACCCACTGACTACTTTATTCATGACCTTCTCAAGTCTCATGGCTAGAAGCTTAGTGATTATCTTATATGTCCCATTCAGAAGATTAATCGGTCTGTAGTCCCCTAGGCTGTCAGCTCCCTATTTCTTCGGGATGAGGACAAGTCTTATTGATGCCTCTCAAGTGAGCCTTGCCTTCTTGAAATTCCCAGACTGCTTGAATGATATCATCCTTGATCATCTCCCAATCATCCTTGATCATCTCCCAACAATGATAGTAAAAGAAAAGTGAGATGCCATTCGGACCAGGAGTGTTATCCCCTGCCAATGAAAAAATTGCCTTATTCACCTCCTCCTCATGAAAGGGGCAAGAAAGATCCTTCCTATCTACTGGCGTAAGGCGAGGAAAGAGGTCCTCAACAATGGACAGTCTACTTGGTTCTTCCTCCGTGAATAACCTGGAAAAGAATTGAGTGACATGCCTCTCCAAGCTCCCCGGGTTAGTAATGAGCTGACTTCCTTCTCTGATGAATTTGATACGGTTGAGCCGCCTCCTCCCTGATGCCACCCTGTGAAAGTAAGAAGTGTTTCTATCCTCCTCTTTAATCCACCTCTCTCTTGACCTCTGCTTCCAGTAGATTTTATCTTTCATAAAAATGTCTTCAAATTCAGTAGTATGCTTGGCCTGCAAAATTCTGTCTGGCTCATCAAGGAAGCCTGTCTCTTCCAACGCCTCCAGAGCCTCAAACTGTTCTAGGATCATGTCCTTCATCGTCTTTCCCAGGTGGGTTTTATTGGCCCCCCATTTAACAGCTCCTTGGCTAAGTTCTTCAACTTGCCCACTAGTTTGGTCATTGCAGACGACTCCTGCATCTAGGTGCCCTACACTCTGCTAACAACATCCAAGATGTCTTCTTCTTTGAGCCAATATCTGTCCATTCAGAATTGATGTTTCCTAGACAATCTGCCAGTAGTCCTGAGCAAAATAGACTTGTGGTCTGAAGCAGGTCTAGCCAAGCCAAGAGCCTCCGAGTATGGGAAGTGATCATCTCGATCAACTAGAGAAAAAATCTATCTAGTATTGATTGTGTATGATCTGCTCTCATATTAGACCAAATGAACTAAAAGTTGGAAGTGCATACATCTATTAGCGCTACCTCGACAATTAACTCCTTGAAATCCTCCATCTCACCAACGGGGTAATGGCCTCCTGATCTCTCCTGCGAAGAGACCACTACGTTCAAGTCCCTGCCTATGCACCAGCTCTTCCCAAAGCACTTTCTTGTCCTCCATACTTTGTGGTCCATAGACCCCAGTGAAGTCCCATAGGAATCCATCCCTGATGCAGCGAAAAGAGAGGCATACAACGCCTTTGTTGATGTATCTGGACTCCACTTCCTCTACCTCGAACTGGCTCCACAATACCATAATACCCCTAACCCTCCCCTCAGCCAGGGATGCTACCCCTCTAGTCAATCTCGCACCCCCAATCTCCCTCATGATATCCTCACCATCCCTCTCACATTTGGATTCTTGTAAGCATGAAATGTCCACTGTGCACTTTCTGACTAGGTCTTTAACCACCCTCTTCTCCTTCACACAGATCCCCACAGATTCCATGACATAATCCTCATTGAGAAGAGGACTTGTATCCACACACCATCTCCCCCTATGCACCCTCCTTTGCCCTCATTCTTTCTATCACTTCTCACCTCAGATTTCCCCCCTTAACCTTCCTTGTCATGGAGATGAGCTACCTTTTTTGGACCTTCCTGAACACACCTTTAATGTCCTTTTCTTGAGAAGGACACCCCCATCTTGTCCGCTAGGTCCCGGACCTCAATTTCCGTTAACCTCTCCACTACCCTAAGGAGCTCCTTAACCTCCTCCCTCCCCACCCCTCAACTTCCAGATGACCACACCATCTTCCTGGGGTATCCCGTGAGCAACTGCCTCACTCTGTTCAAGACTCCCTGGAGGATCCCCTGCTCCCTTGGCCTGAAGGTCTTCCTCCAGGAGGTCATCGAAGAGATCACCCTCCTAGAAGTCCACCTAGGAAAACAAGGACCTATTGTTACAAGGTCCACAGGTGGAGAGAGTCAAATCCTACGTCCCAACTCCTCGCCTACAGCATCGGAGCCTTCCATCTGTGGTCGAATATCCTACCCACTGCTTATCGGACCGGAGTCCAGAGAGGGCCCATCGGCCCCTTGTCAACCAGTCCCAGGCAGCGCTGCATAGAGACGACCCCTGGAGACAAATATCGGAGGTCTTTGTTGGTGCTGGGGAACGAGACCGCCTCTCCTCCGACGCTGGCAAACCATGCCGACAACCTCCTGCCAGAGGGGCAGTTGCTTGAAGCACCGGAAGCCTGTTCGCAAAGTCATTGCCGCAGACTCGAGCTCAGTTCCACCGTCCTGCGGTTATCCCTCCTCCTGAGGACTGCTGAGTGTAGGGGGAAGAGGCCCTCGACCCACCAGCATTGCACAATCCAGAGGGGCCGACGTCCCACCCCTGCAGAAGATGACTTGGTCAGCTCGGTGATTTCAGGGGAGGAGGATGAACAGGACCGCACTCTCCGTGCCCGATACGAGCGTGACACCCAATAATGGGTAAGTCACGGGACACAACTGTATCTAGCAAGTTAGCTAGGTGAGACAGAGTTAGGTGGATCTAGCAAGATTTCACCTAGGTTTGGACAAGGCTATGATGGGTTTCCAGGTCTATCTAGTCCGACCCGGACCATTTTACCCACCCACCCACTACAACTTTGAATTCAAATTCAAAAGCACTGTTCCTGCATCTTCCTTGATTCCAGCACAGCTCTGCAATTCCTGCCGGAGGACAAACTTCACTAGAAAAAGCTGGCCGGCGGCTTCCACTGACAGGACGGCCAAGATCTCCTGTGTTGTAGATCCTCACAATCACTTCCAACACCGACAGTCTTCCTTCTTGGACGATTGTCCCCGTCCCGGCCTCAACAACCCCAAAGCAATCGACCATGATCGCTGCTCCGACCTCATCGCAGAAGATGAGGGAAGCCCCATAAGACAGACCAGCACCCGGTGTACTTTGATATCAGGGAAAGTCCCCCTCCTAATTGTCCACATAGCCACCCTAAGCAAAGCTCCCTCCGCCACTAGAAAGCCCACCTTCACCACCTTCTGTACCTCCTCTTCGCTTGGACCCACCACTAGGAAGCCAGCAGTGCTCAACTGGGTTACAACCCAACCTCCTCCCCTATCCAGAAGACCTATGGTCTTCACAATGTTCACTTCCCCCTCATGAGTGACACCCACGCACACTGCTTGAGTCAGGCCAAGTGGCTAGTCATCAACTCAGCCGAATCCAGCCTCCAGACAGACCGCCAAAAAGCTCCCCTTTACCGGCTCCGTTCCATACCTCTCTTGCTGCCCCCATCCAGCTGACCTCCATCCCCGGAAGTTCTCATGTGACCCCTGCCTCCACACCGATAGCATATCGGTCCCAGAGATCATAGGCCCAGATAGGCTGGTGGCTGGTAGATGAGGAAAATACTCAGAAGGTAAACAGTATATGGGGGAGGGCATTAAGAAACATATGGTATCCACTACAATGGGGCCAGATCACCTAGGCATCCTTGTGTAAACCCAATGTGCACTAGTTAAAAGGTATTACAAGACCACCTATTCAAAAAAAAGGAGAAAAAAAGCCACTTTCCAATTGGTGCAAATTGGCATGCATACGGGGATGTACAGGTGATCCGCACCCTATTACAACACAACAATCATCGTCATCATCCACCAAATCTCAACTAATTGGGGTTAGGGACATATGGTTCTGCCATCCCACTCTATCATATGGCATATTCACATTCTAATTGGTGGTATGATCCACATTTCTTTTGAAAAAAAATATTTACATTCTAATTTGATATTCCTCTTCCCTGCCACCATGTCAGCCAAGCAACTATAATCCAGTGGACAACACTGGATTTGCATCTCTCTGCTTCAGTTAGTGAATTAAAGTACATAAAATGATCCATCACGCAACTCTTGAATGCCTAACTAAATAAGATGTTCATTTATTCTCATTCTCCTACAAAATTGTGCGTCACATTTCTGTCTTAGTCCTACTAATCTTAAATTCCTTTGATTCCAAAACATCCATCCATAGTCCAAGCATATATTTTAATCTGTCTTTAGTCAATCCATTAAAATCACATGGTCAACAGAACATGCACCAAGGCACTTCTCCTGTTAAATGTGCATGGTAAATTCATCCATACGAAGAGCAAAACAACATGAGCTGAAAGCTAATCCTTGATGGAAACCAAATGTAAGTAGGAAATCATCAGTTCTCCCACGAACTTCCTCCACAGTAGTCATTGCTCCAGCATACGCATTGATATCCATGTAACTACTTTGAACCCCTTTCTTTTCTAATCTCACCATTGGATATATTCCTGGCAGTATCACATATCTTGTACAAATTGATAAGAGCCATTAAAAAATCTCTCATTTCCACAAAACTATTACATCATTAGCCTAGTAGGAAAAGTGCTTCAATAGTCAATCTTCCTAGCATGAAACCAAAATGATTCCCTGACATCCTTAGCATCTACCTTAATCTTCTCTGTCACTCTTTCCTAAGCTAATGCCCTGACAGTTGATGATCCTCCCCCTATCACTCTTTCCTAGTTGTTGCACCCATAATTCTCTCGAAATATTTCGAGGGTTTTATTTCATAGCAACCGACGAAAAATATGACGTAGCGCCGATATCGTCGGCTCGCAGAGTACCTCCGCAATTTAGGGTCTATTGACCCGACCCTACAATTGCAAGCTTAAGAGAAAAATATGCATGCACACCTGTCAAACTGGCCGAACAATTGTGTATCACACGGCATGGACGGATGCAAAAACCTCCCCCCGGGCTAGCGGCGCACAAGCAAACAACAAACAGACAATCTTTCGCTCCCGCATGGTTCTCCACCAACGTGTTGCTGCCACGCGGCGAAGAGTGGGCCCTGGGGAACAATAAATGCAGGGCGGCGACTTCTCTCCCACCCAGGGCGACAAAAAAGTGCAGAAAAGACGCGAAGAGGGGCCAAAAGGGCCGCCCCGGAGTCAAATGACCTCGCTGGCCTCCATGGGGGGGCCGACCGACCCAGGCGGGGTCGCGGCCACCCCGCTGGAACCCAGCAAGGTCGACCGGCCCCCCGCAGGATCGCGCCGGCCCGCTGGGCCCCCAGCGGGATCAATTGACCCCGGGCGGGGCCGATTGACCCCGCTGGGTCCCGCCCACGGGTCAAACCCCCCCCCCCCCCCCCCGCCGGGGTTTTCCCGGGGTCGTGTTCCCATAAAAAAAAAAGAGGGTTGACCACCCCACCTTGTCAGAATTGGGGCCAAAACTCATTTTTTTGTCAAAATTGAGGCAAATGCTTACATTTTTGACAACCCGGGTCCTCCCACTACTATAAATAGCCCCCTGGTCCAAAGGACACAGACACGGAGATACGAACTGACAGATAAGGAGAAAGACCTACGGGCGCTCGGCGAAGTTTGTTTGTTTGTAAAAAGGCCCACTAAGGGTATGTTGTATAAATACCCCTGGGTCTTGCGTTTATGCCCCTAGAGACTATGTATGTGATTTTTCATGCACCCTGGACGGCTAAATCATGCAATTCCTTCAGATAATAAGGAATTGCAGAAATGTCCCTTCCGGGATCGTAAGAAAATCCAAGTCTTGTGATTCGCAGTTCCATCCTGCAACTTTATGTAATTAGGGCGATGCACTTACATCCCGCGTCAGTGCGGAGACCTCTTTTTCTTGTACAGTCGACAACTCGCCGACAACCGTTGTACTCACTTGGGCCCTAAATGTATTTGGTGTATTCTGTAGATTTTCTCCGCACACCGATCAGAAAAATTATAAGAAAACCCCCGACTTTCAAGAATTGTATATATACCCCTCCTTTGGCAAGATTGACACGTGCGCCTTCTATGCATGGTTGGCAGTATCGGCCGAAACGTATCGATTTCGACCGGTACCGATCCAAAACCGGACCCTAACATTGTAGCAGGTCTGAAACCTATTAAATAATAGTTTTTTAAAGGTTTCGGACGAAACCATTAAGGGTTTCGGCCGAAACTGACTTGTTTCGGTCCGAAACCGACCTGTTTCGGTCCGAAACCGACCAGTTTCGGCCGAAACCAGAGAGAATTACTATTTTTTTTAATGTTTTGAATGGTTTCAACCGATTTCGGCCGAAACCGAAACCGGTACGTATCGGTTTCAGTACCGGTCGAAATCGGTACCGAAATCGATACTGCCATCCTTGCTTCTATGAAGCCCCTCGTCACTCCTTTGATTTAGAGACACTGTCAGCTCAATCTCATACTTGAGTGCCACCTCAGATCTAGGTCTACGGAGGGTCCGATAAAATTATCAAAATACCCCTATGACTTAGAAATGGTCGAGTAGCCCCCAAAACCCTTCATAAACGGCCTCAGTACCTTGAAAAGTCAGGGACCCTACCCTACCTTCTTTCCAACCCAGAAATTTCAAAAACACACCTGACCTGGTAAAAGTACCAAAATACCCCTTGGAACGCAAAATTGCCAAAAAACCCCAGAGGTCCAGAAAACCTCCCGATACCTCAAAAACGCCTACGGCTTCTGCAAAAATGCATTCATGCTTCTTAAATCATGGGGCTTTTGGCCTGAACTCAATAGGGTCTTTGGGTAAAGCCCTAGTTCTATCAATCTTTCGGTGGTGAATAAGAGGTAACTGTGGGCCATGCAAGTGAGCTTGCTCTCAACCTCAAGACCTATAAAGGGGATTTTAAGGTTTTCTTTGACAGTTAAACAAAGGTGTTCGGACGTTAGGCCGATGTAAATCAACACAGACAGCAGTAAGTAGGGAAAGGTCCAACACCCAAACCCAAATCGCCTAATACAATGTGCACCAACGGAATAAACCCTCACATAGAAAATGTTTCTTTTCAAAAAGAACACCATATCTCTATGTACAAGAGAGAATATATATATATATATGTATTCCATGGCCAACACTAGTTTAATGCCATCACTCTTTCCTAGTTTAATGCCATGTAAGTTGCAATGATGAATATCTCCCTTGTTCATATAAAATGAAGTAATCATGTTTCTCCTCCACTCATCACGCATCTTCCTTGAGTTCAAAATTTGCTTGACAAACTTTGTCAACCTAGGCATAACACCACTTATATGCACCAACACATCAATAGGGAAAATTTTCCGATCCAACCACTATTTCATTCTTCATTTTGTCTGGTACTTCTTTGCCTTCCTTTTTGTGGATTCAATGGCAATATGCTTGGCCCAAGATGATGAGAACCATCCAAGTTAGAAAACTTATGAGCCATCTCACTTAAAAACTTTTGAAAACATTCCCTCTACGGTTCTACCTCTTCTTGACTTGCCCATGTTTTATCAACAGTTTTTGATCTTCACCACATCCACATACCTACTCTCTCTGGTTTTGGCTACCGTGTAAAAAAAATTTCCCCCTCTTTAGCACTTTTATCATACAAACCTTCATAAGCATTGAATTTAGCTTTGCTAACTGCTCTTTTCTTTAGCCTTCCCGTGCCTTCTCAAGCCTTCTAAATATCCACTTCCTTGTGAATCTTTACAGAGAATCTTTTTCCTTTCCCAGCCAGGAAACCACCTTCATTCTGCAACCATTTCTCCTCCCACCCCCCAATTCTAGCCCTCTGGTATATTCTGACTAATTTTCCCACTGTTTTGAATCTGTTGATACAATTTTAGTTATCAGCCTGCATCTCTACAGGGTCCACTTAGATTTTCCAATTACTTTCCTCTACTATACCTTTAATTCCTTTGCAACTTATTTTAATTTTAACCAAGCTGTCCTCTCTTGGTTTTATGGATCTTCAATGCCTTGTTTCCCTTGTTTTGGGCATCAAATACTGGGGTAGCTCCTCTTTCTCATTGAGGACTTCGCTGTACATCCTGGTGGGAGGGACTCTGGAGAGTCATTGGCAGCAAGTAGCAGTAAGTCTTCAGTGAGTTCAGCTTATGACCACATAGCCTTTGGGGGGACGTTGCACCCTTTGGCACAAAGTAATTGTAGTCTCCTGGTCTATGGTACCTTGTAACTTAATAATAGACTCTGGCGATTCAGCCATCTTCCAGAGGAACAAAGTATGGAAAGGAGATAATATTATGGAAGTACGAGACAGGGAACATCCTGAAATAAAGTGTATTATAAGAATGGTGCACAACTTAAGATAAATGCTCCAAATCACTAAGGGCCTGTTTGATAAAAGAATAGAACAAGGGCCGGTTGCTACCCAAGTGGGATGGCGTATTCGATCCCCCAGGTCGAATACGAAATTCTGGATTGTGAGACGAAACAAGAAAGAAATGGCCTGTTCGCCCAGATATTCCTGTGATCATCAAACCCGGTTTTAAATATTACCGGCGAATGCGCACGCGTGACTGGCGCGCAACCAGCGAACACCTACCCTGTAATTTATCAAACAAGGCCTAACAGAACTAACATAAATTCAAAGCATAATTTACTGAAGCATATACATAAGAATGGAAGCATGATCTCACCCAAATAAATAAGTACAAAAAAGGATGGAGGTTGCACATTGCAACAAGCTTGAAGGAGTGATAGTGTAAGACAATATGAAGTATTTAGAAATATAGGGAAAATTGTGAAGTACTTTCTACGAGTAGAAAAGTTCAGGATGTTGAAACTCTGGTAGAGTTACCGTCTGTTCATTAAGTTCTGCTTTCTGTAGATGAATCTGATTTATTCAGATAAAATCCATTTTTTCATATCAAAAAAAGAAACTAAACAAATGCTCTTTTCTTCCCTTCTGTAGCCAAAACACTGAGTCATACAAATGCAATTATCAATAGAAAGTTTTGATGTTCTTTAGTGATTGCAAGGATTCTTGAGAGATGGTATCACAATACACGTTTAAGCAAACTAAAAAGGCCATACAAAGAGTGGTCAACAAATTTTTAGAGGCCTAGGCTGGAAAAATAATGCAAAACTATCAGCATACCTTCCCTTCAAACAATGATGCATCATACAGCCTTTCTGAGCATAGATTGTATACTTTATATTTTCCCTGTAAGCAAAATGATTAGTTTAGATATTCTAACAATTATACTACCAAGGTGCCACAAATCTAGGGACCGTACGCAATTTCTAATCTTTCCATATCATATTTTAGGATAATTTAATCAATCCCTTCAATGTAATTTTCCCATACAAGAAGTTACCACTGTCAAGAATTAAAAGTGTTATAAGAAAAAAAATACAGAATGTCGATCCAAAAAAGGGGAAGATACAAAATTGCTATAGACAACCAAAAAATTGCCATATGGCAAATCTCCAAAACCCAATGTTCATCTACCCTTTTGTAAGGTGCTAGCACTACATGTACTAATATGAACCAAACATTTAGAACTCTTCCCTAAAAAAACCAGTCACAATACCTCACAAGCCGTATACTCCATATAAAATACAAAAACTGAAGGGCATACATTCCACATGGAAGTGTAACATGATCCCCTTACAACACAACTGCCCCCAAAACTATCCAACAGACAAACATAAAGGACAAACCATATAGCATTACGTTCTTCCTGAAATAGGACACCTCCCAAATTATGCATTTTCCTGCTGAGACACACCTATTATCCTATACAGCCAAAAAGAAACATCATGTGCAGCATAAATAGATTAAGTTCAAGTCACTGCCATCACTCCATAAAATGTGTAAACACAAATTCTAATCCCCATTTTCAAAAACTTGGGTACCATAATCCCATCTTCCACTAAATCAAGCCCCTTTACAAACCACATGGACTCTACATTATTTAGGTTAGAATCTATTAATTTAATATTAGACGAGGCATAGAGTGAAAAAATGATAACATGCCTAAGATCCCTTTACCCGAAGATCGCCCACAAAACTAACCTGAAGAACAGCAAAACATATGAGATCATACATGAATAAGCAAACTAACAGCAATTCCATACTTGAGTTATTACAGAAGAAAGTAAGATCATTGCTCAAATTACAATGAGCTTTATGGGCCTGAACATGCCTACAAGCTCAGATCCATAAAAGTAGTCCGTCAGCATCAACAACTTAAGCACAGCAACAAGCCTTACAAGCTAAAATCTTGCATAACTAGAACTTTTTTAGGCATCAATTCGTGATTGACAACAATTTCCTAAACAAAACATCCAAAGCCTAAAGGAACTACAACACTTCAATATTCATATGTCACTTTTTTATTTTCTTCAAGGTGACCGAGTGGCCAGGATTCATCAAGAAGCATGTTCATACTTCCCTTTCCAAGTGAGAAAGAGAATGTCGTTATATTAGGTCTTCAACATGGCATACACCATTAATGAAAACATCTATGTAATTAGATGTTTGGCAGGTGAACAACAATGTAATTTGTTCTCCCCTCGGAAGTCAGAACCAAGCAATCATACAAGAAATAAATTGTTCTAACATCATAATCTGATAGAACCAACAAAAAACATTATGTTCATTACCAACAAAAAATATATAAAAAGACTCAAATTATAAATCCTCAACAATAACTAACCATAGAAGTAAATATAGCAAATTTGTTAAAAAGTATCTTATGTTGGAGGTAAGAGCAGAGATAATTAATCTTTGTTACTAATCAACAGAGAATGAGAAATATACATACATACATATATATATATATATATATATATATATACACACACACACATATATATATATAGAGAGAGAGAGACCTTGTGATGAGTTTCAAAGAACTTGATCACTTCTTCCATGTGGTTCCGGTAGAAGCCCTGATACCAAACTTAGATGCTATAAATAAAAACAATACAATAATCTTCGGATACGTCTCTGAAAAAATAGGTTATAAATTAATTACCTCAACATATCCAAAAAAACCAGAGCTCATATCACCGGCAGGGAACCCCATGGCAATGATATTTTCCGTAATGTACGTCATATCCAAGTCAAATCCACCTTCCTGAGGGAAGACAGGCTAGTTAAATGCTCGTCAATTTTCTTTTTGAAGAGCAAGACACATTCAAAAGTATATCATGGCATATCTACATAAGCAGCATCAACATTTTTCTTCTTTTTTAGATGTTGATGCTAACTCCAGTTAGTCTGACACGTAAAACCCACAGAGGGCAGGCAGCCATGACCAACCCGTCACCATTTCAGCAACCCCGGTTTGAACACACCTCCGCCTCCTATGGCAAGCACTGTGGATATTGTGGCCAATCAAGCCATCAGAGACTGGTTCTCAAAGTTGCACAGTTTGCCATTAAACCTATGACTGGAGTAATAGGCAACAAGAGACAAGTATGGACCATAATCTAACAGCAAACTACTTCATGGACTGCACATGCTGAGGAATTATGGCATCAAGGTTATTTCAACTGCAGCACAAACAAATAGATTCCATTCAAAGTAATGTAACAAAGGTTAAATCGGATGGAAAGAAACAATTAACACTTTAAAGAAGGCAAGAGGATTCACTCTTCCTGTGAAAAGCACCTTTCAAACAACAGCCAACTGCATGTTCCAAATGGTTAGAGGACAAGCAGCAAAAAAGCAAAGAAGCTATAACAAGAAGTCCAAGGGACAGGGAAAAGGAATGGCACAACTATCTCTGTTTTTCCTTCCCTGAGTCAAAAATCTGGACAATTTTGTGGATCATAAATTTGCCATACCAAGTTGTCCATGGTAATGCATCCATCAACAAAAGCTTGCACAGATCCTTACTATAGTTCTCGTCTCCCCTTCTTCAACAACTCAACCCAAACAACAATCATTTATGAGCTTACACGTCCAATCCTCTTTTGCTCTCTTTCTTTTTTTGCTTTTCCCCCTTTTTCTTTACAAAAGCTTACTTTATCCTCCACATAAATAAATCACTAGCCTCCAGGCAGTCCTTCAAAGTTTTTTTTGAAAGTGAAGGCAGTCCTTCAAAGTTGCACTTCTAATGCATTTATGCACATCGATCACCCACGAATATTTAATACTCAACCATGCATCTCACCCCTTTCAACTGATCAATAACACAGCTAGTCTCATCAACTGTGCCACACACAAACATGTAACCCCTATGAACCATTTTGTTCCAGGGAAATCCATTGATTCCATTCCCATGCCTTGCCCAGAATGTGGACAAGCTTGTACCCTAACAAAAAGCTGGAAAGGTGCCTAGCTTTGGGACCCAGAGCTGTGACGAGAGCAGATATGGTAACCCCAATGCACCGTGCCATCCAAACAGGGCAATTGACTTAGTCTGAACCCCCCAATCTGAAGCCATTGCTGTTGTAGGCTCCAGCTTGCAGCTTCCTCTTTTTATCATGAATTATGATTTCTTTCATTTCCATTGTTCCCTCAGAGGTTCCATGGATATATGCCTTTGGAAGAACCAGAAAGTACGATGATCCTTGGTGTAATCCAGAATCCCTCTCAGGCGGGGGGATGCATAAGATTAAGGATAGAGAACCTATCGAAAAGAACAGCTTAAACTCATGCTTTCAAAAATGAGATGTGCAATGGTCTTTTAAAAGGTATTGATGAACCATTGACATGCTTTAAGTTAAAATATGAACCACTGATCCCCGGCCCCCCAATCTGGTCCCAAGCATTTTTGTGAAGGGAGGGTCCTAGAAATCGCTCAACAGCCTGTTCAGCTTCATGTGCAAGTTTTTCCTGGACAAGTTTTGGGATAGCCAAGAATTCATATCAAAAATGTTCCCTCCGAAATCTCCTACATGCAAAAGCAGAAGCCAGGATGTATGATTCTTCCCAAATGCAAGCTGAAGTACCCAAAGTAATAACATGCAGGTTAAAGTATACATAGCTGGTTCTTACTGATGAGAGATCTCCTCTATAGTGGAGGGAAGAAAATAAGACAGTGAGGCATACATCTTCAAATTAAAGCAAATGCATCATAAAGGTGGAGAGGCAAGCCAATATCCTGTTTTCCCAACAACCAGTTAGTTGCCATGCAAAAGCATCATGATAACTAACAATCTTTTTATTGGACAAAGAGAGAACAGAATTTCAAACTATGAGATACAAGATCGGGTATCAATTATACAGTATAAACCATCTCAAATTATATACTAATTTATTTATTAAAATACAGAAGTTTGTATGGCAGAATGGGCAATTCAGTTTCAGAAGTGAAAATAACTAACTGGTCTGGTACGACACCGAAGGTTTATTATGCCATTCTTTAGATGTGTATGTGGTTGAGGTGTTCTATAATAATCTCTAGACAATGGCCACTTGTATTGCGATTTCAAGACATAAGATGTCCCACAGAAACCACAAACACAACGACCAGTAAAAGGGTACGTATGTCTTCTAGCTTGGAGATTAGGCTGGATCGTTCACCTTAGATGACCAAGATAGTCATTCCACTTATCTGCCTTCTGCACCGATTCCATAGCAAACATGCAAGATCGTCTAAACATCTAGACTGATATTTAAGAGGAACTAACAGGAAAATAGTATAAATGGTGAATCTGAAAATAACAATCAGAATGCAGTATAACCACATTCAGAAAAACCAAAAGAGCATAAAACATTTAGTGGATATAAAATCCAGATTGAATTTCTCATACAACTTCACAATTGAAGAAACAAGTAACTTTAAAAGATCACCTGATATCTCCTTTTGTTCTGGGAGACAATGTGGCGGGCCTTAACTTGAACAGCTTTTACAGCACTCTTGGATGAGTCCACTAATCCTTTTGTAAATGAACCTAAAACACCGGGCTGTACGGTCGTTGAGGAACCCTGAGCCTCTTCACTTTCATCTGCCACAGAAGCTTTTGGAGATGTACGTAAGCCAAATCCACTAGTGAAACGTGCAAAAGTTGACTTTCCAGCATTCCCTTGCTGTGAGTCCTCTTGACCTGAAGATGAAATTCTCAGATTTCTGGCCCATGAGGACAGACCAGAAGCAGAGAGTATCGATGGTGTATCCCGTGGGGAACCATCTTGACCAGTAGGAGGAGGATTCTGAACTTCAGGTGTAGCAGAAGGTGGTGAGGACTGTAAGTCACTTTGTGGTGATGCCATCTTATCCAAGCTGGATTCACAAAATCAGAAGTAGGAGTCTGCCACTATAACTGGCATGAATTGTATTTAGAAAGGCATGTTACTGCAAAAATAAATAAATAAATAATGTTATGCTACCCATAAAAAAGGAATAAAAGTACGTTTATCAAACCTTTTTTGGCTTTGATGCATAAATGGGATTTCAAAGAGGTCAAGCATCTGAAAATTCCCCATAGTGTAATCCCTTATTTCTTAACAGAAAAAGACAGCTAACCACTTCCACTATTCATAACATAAACATCAGGTAGCCACTTCCATCATTCACAACATAAACAGAACACAATGAAATAACGTAAACTGACAAAAGAGAAAAGTGAAAAGGAATTTGAGGAGAGAATGAAAGAAAAGATACACATACCAAGGTGAACAAAAGATGTCAAAGCTTTTCAATGATAAACATTTGAAAATGACTATCTTTGAAAGGTGGATGTGAGACACGGAAAAATCTAATCGATTTTTTATCGTAGATAAAATATAGATTTTGTTCTTTTTGAAAAGAAACATCCCCCTCTAAGTATAGAGGGTGATTCGTGTGTGCGCATAGTATCAGACGATTTGGGTTCGAGTGCTGGACCTCTCCCCACTGACCGGAGTCAGTGTTGATTTACATCGACCTAACGTCCGAACACCTTTGTTTGACTGTCAAAGAAATCCCCAAACTCCTCTCTATAGGTTCGGATGTTAAGGACACTCTCGCTCGGGGAGCTCTCCATTCGTTCACCACCAACATATTGACTAAGTTTGGGTTAGGTCTGGGCAAAACCCTAGGATTTCATAGTAGGGATGCAAAAATGCAGAAGCCGTAGGCGTTTTAGAAGTAGAGAGAGATTTTCTAGACCCCGAGGGTATTTCGGTAGTTTTACTACCCTAAGGGTATTTTGGTAATTTTACCAGGCCAGGGGCGTTTCTGACACTTCTGGGCTAGAGTGGAAATAGGATCGGGTCCCTGACTCCCCAAGACGCTGAGGCTCTTTTTAGAAGGTTTTAGGAGACTGCTAGGCCACTTTTAGGTTGTAGGGATATTTTGGTAATTTTACCATACCCTAGACCTAAGTTTGAAGTGATACCCGAGCGTCGGACTGAGCTGACAACACTCCCAGACCGAAGTAGTGACAAGGGACTTCATGGAAGGCACACATCTGTCAATTTAATCGAATGAGGGGTATATATGCAATTTTCAGAAGTCGGGGGGGTTTTCTTATAATTTTCCCGCCCGAGGATACATGTAAAACATGCTGGGTGTTTCTATAGTTCAAATGAGTACAATAGTTGTCGGCGAGTTGTCGACTATACAAAAGTCCGCGTAAGAGCGGGAAATAGGGACGTAGTCCCAATTACAAACGATTGCAGGGTGTGACTGCAAATTACAGGACTTTGATCTTTTACGGTCCCGGAGAGGACATTTTTATAATTTAGCCATTATAAGGGCAGAAATACGTGACTTAGTCGTCCCGGGACGTAAAGACTTACAAACATGACCCGCTGAGGGGCGTAATTACAAACATGGCCCGCTGAGGGGCATAAACGTAAATATACCCGGTAGGGGCATAAGTACAAGACCCGGGGACTTACCCCACACGGGCCGAAACAAACGAACAAACGCTTCAAGTGTGCTCCGTAGGTTGTTGCTTGTAGTAGCCTCTCCCCCCTCCTTTTTGGACCTCTGGGGGTCCCCCGGGAGTGTTCGACCCCGTACGGGTCCAACGGGATGAAAATGACCCCGGGGAGGTCATATTTTCAAATTTTTTAAGTCCGTGCGCGGGAATGGAACCTCCCCGGGGTGGGAGGTCCCCGGGACGGTCTGGGACCTCCTCGGGGTCGCGAACCCACCTGCCCGGGGTCGCGGCCCCCCGGGCAGGGCCTGCCTGGGGTCGCAGACCCCCGGGGCACCTCCCCGGGGTCGCGGACCCCGGGTGGTCCCCACCCGGGCCGCACGCACCCCGAGGGGGGCTCCCTGGGGTCGCGGACCTCGGGCGGGTCCGCCCGCCCAGGGAGAGTCCCGCGCGGGACTCTTTCTCCTCCGGGCGGACCCGTCCGGGTAAGGGCGACCCCGGACGGGACCCTTTGGCCCCGGACGGGTCTATTCCTCGCGTGGGTTCAATAAAAGGAGGTCTCCGGGGCTTTGAAGCTTCGAGTTCTCGCCGTGTCTCGTGGAGAATAGCGAGAGGGAGCGCCTCCTTGTTCGTTTGTCGTCTTCCTCGTGCCGTAGGCCGCTGCGGGGGGACGAATTGTTGTTCGTGCTTCGTGATACACGTGCGAGGGACGTTGTGCTTGGTACGTAGACCTTTTCCAGCATCTCCTTCGTTGTTGTAGAAGTTTTCCTTGCTCGTGGTTACACGTTCAAAGGACGGAGACTTAATCCCGTAGGGATTTTAATACAACCGCACGATCCTGACAATCGTTGTGGCTTGTGCTTGGCTTGTGGCCATCCCCCGAGGGGTTTAGATTGCCACCATATGTGGGCTATAAAGCCTTAAACTTAGGAATATCCGACGGGACGGCGATACGCCGAATAGAGGACCCCGTGTAGGAATATCCTATCGGATGGTGATACACCATACCGAAACCTTGTCACATGCGAGATCAAAATCTTGAAAATTTAGCATGATAAATTACGGGTGCAACAATGAATTAGGATCACATCAAACACATAGTCATGTCCCTTCAAGAAAGAATTCACCGGAGAGGCTCACTCATGAGTAATGTATTGGGTTCTCTCGGTAATGAAAACAAAAGTATGTTATATATGGTGTTCTTTCAATTTTGTGATTCTAATTAACGTGCTTGGGATTAAACACCTTCTACTGTACCAGGAAGAATCACCAAAAGACAGGTTTCCACTTTCCAGTTGATTTTGCTAACTTTCACTCTCGTTGAGGGGAGAAGGCAGAGCAGCTAACTGTGAACAAGCAATTGTTGGAAATCAAAGAGGACGCTACTCGGTCGAAGATTAGCTACAAGAGGACCTTGGTGGTGGGAGTAAACGAGGAGAGAGGGGATGATGTGGGTTGAGGTAGGGAAATTTTTCCCATATACCTTGGGATGCCTCTATCCTTGGGTACAATGGACTGTAGCAGTTGGAAGATAGTTGCACCGAAGATTGAGGCTAGAAAGGCTGTGTGGAAAGGAAAGCTACTTTCCCACAGCGGAAAATTAGTCCTTCGCAAATCTGTTTTTCCCAGTTTAACAAACTATTACCTTTCTTTGTTTAGAATTCCAAAGATTAAGTATGACACAGGAGTCTATCCAGTGAAGATTATTTTGGCATGCAGTGGTGGTTATCGCAGAGGATGGCATGGCATTAATTGGGACACTTTTCAAAAACAAGGATGGTGGCAGTCTTGGAATCTTAAACATAAAGGACTTGAATCTCACACTACGAGGCAAGTGACTGAGGAAACTGGGGACTGAAGAAAGGGGTTGATGACCAGAAATAATTGAATAAAACTACTACAGAAGAACAAGACTATGCAATATTCAGATAGAAAGCTTCGGTAATATCTCAGTTGATATAATGGGATTCTTCAGGCTACATATGTGATTCGTATGGAGACACAGTCAGTCTCAGGGACAAGTAAAAATTCATATTTGGAATGACAGATGGTTCTAGGATAGACCCTTGAAGGAAAGGTTTCATCAACACTTAGGTACCCATGTTGTTGTGTGGTAGAGATTTTTGAGATGAGCGTGGTGGCAGGTGGGTGGTGCCCAAGGTGTTCAGGAGGAATCTATATGAAGAGGTCAGGCAGTTTATAGACTTGCTCCATCTTCTTGTAAATTGGAACCTAGAGCTTCAGACCAGAATATTGGAGATGGAGATAAAAGAAGGAATGCAGCTTGACCATTGGGTCAGCCAATCACCACATTACAGACAGAGAAATCAAATTTTTGTACATCCCCTTTGTACTATCCACTTGCAAAGGGAGAAAACAATGAGCTGAATGAATCCGAGTGTAATTTATTCTCGCATGATCCGAAATCACAAGTCAGGCAATTACAAAGGACTGCCTGCATCGCCCTGGATTAAGTCAAAATCACACAGTATATCTCTGTTAGTCCCTATGCTGGATAATGCAAGACCACAGGTAAGATGATCTTTTTAGATGCAAGTTCTCAATGAAATACTAATTCAGAAGTTGAACCTCCCTTTTTTCTTGAAAGTGGATAGTACCACCAAATATATAAAATAAAAAAAGGGAATATACAGGTATGAAGTTAAACCTCCCTTGCACGGTGGTATATGAGACCTTCTTGAGATAAAGGAAACAGATGGGAAACCAGAGAGTGTAGCACGGAACCATACTTTTCATCATCATCATCAGAGCCTTATCCCAATTATTTAAGGTCGGCTACATGAATCCTGTTCCGCCAAAGATTTCTACCAAGTGCTATATTCATATTTAAACCTAAGAAGCTAATGTCCTTCCTAATAACATCGCACCATCTCATTTTAGGCCTTCCCCGAGCTTTTTTACTAACATCCACTAAGATTTGGTCACATCTTTTAACTGGCGCTGAGTTACGAATCATATGTCCAAACCACCTGAGTCTATGTTCTCTCATTTTACTATCAATTGGGGCTATCGCCAAGTCCTAACGGATGCGCTCATTCCTGATCTTATCTTTCTTACACACATCCATCTCAACATCTGCCATATAACAAAGCAGGTCTCACAGCCGTTCTACAAAACCTCCCTTTGAGTTTCACAGGCATATGACGATCACAGAGGACTCCTGATGCGCTTCTCCATCTTAACCAGCCTGCCTTAATCTTATGTGTAACGTCGTCATAAATCTCCCCATTCTCTTGTATGATAGATCCTAAGTACCGAAAGCTATTACTCTTCGGAACGTTATGCCCATCAATTAGAACCATGTCTTCCTGTACCACTCTCCCATTACTAAAATTACAATGCATAAACTCTGACTTGCTCCTACTAATTTTAAAATATTTAGACTCCAAAGCAAGTCTCCAACGCTCTAACTTATCATTTAAAGCATCAATACTCTCATCAATTAAGACAATATCATCTGCAAATAACATACACCAAGTGATATCCTCGTGCAATTATTTTGTTACTTCATCCATAACTAAGGTAAAGAGATACGGACTTAGTGCAGAACCTTGATGCAAACCTATAGAAACTGAAAATTCACCAGTCTCTCTAGCAATAGTTCGCACACTAGTAATAGTACAGTCGTACATATCCCTAACCAAATCAACATATCTTTGAGAGACTCCTTTCTTTCTTAATGTCCACCAAATCAATTGTCTCCGTACTCGATCATATGCCTTCTCCAAATCAAAAAAAACCATATACAAATCTTTTTGCATCTCTCTATACTTCTCCATTAGCTGCCGTAGTAAGAAAATAGCTTCTGTAGTAGATCTATTCGGCATAAAACCAAACTGATTTTTCGATACAGTAGTCATACATCGGAGGCGTTTTTCGATTACTCTTCCCCAAAGTTAGCATGACTCATAAGTTTAATTCCATGATAATTATTGCAGCTTTGAATATCTCCTTTGTTTTTATAGAAAGGAACTACAACATTTTTTCTCCAAACTTCCGACATTCTACGTTCCTTTAAAATTTTATTGAAATGTTTAGTTAGCCACTTAATGTCAATGTCTCCTAAGCCTTTCCATACTTCAATAGGTATGTCATCTGGTCCTAAGGCCTTACCCACTTTCATTTTCCTTAAATCATCCTCCACTTCTGACATCTTAATACACCTGAAATATTGATATTTATCAAATATTGTTGACTCTTGGGCACCTTCTAAAGAGAAATCCTTGACGCAATCTCCATTAAGTAACTTCTGAAACTAACTATGCCACCTCTCTTTAATCTCAAGATCCTTAGTTAAAACCCTTTGATCTTCACCTTTAATGTAACGAACATGATATAAATATCTAGTTTTCCTTTCTCTTAATTTAGCAAGTTTAAAATATGCAATTTTCACCCTCTCGGGTTCCTAATTTATTGTATAAGTCTTCAAATGCCTTTGATTTAGCTTCGCTAACTATTTTCTTAATCCTCTTTTTAGCACTTTTATAAGTTTCTAGGGTTTGATTATTTTTGTTAGTTTGCCAAATTTTAAAACACTCCTTTTTTACTCTTATAGTATTTTAGATTTTCTCACTCCACCTCCAAGTCTCTTTTTCTAAATTCTTTTTACCTTTAGATTCGTCTAAGAGTCGTTTTGCTACACTCGTTATACAATTTGTAACATTATAACACGTTACATTAGTTTCTTATTCTAAATTTCAAATATTTTCCTTTAATAGATGATTTTTAAATATTTCTAAACGTTTACTTTTTAAATTCCACCATTTGATCTTAGAACAATTATTTATAATGATCTTTCTTTTGAATTTAGGGATAATGACATCCATTACTAATAACCTATGTTGGGGGACTAGACTCTCTCCAGAAATAACTTTGCAATCTTTACATAAAACTCTATCGACCTTCCTAATAAGAAAATAGTCAATTTGACTTATATGTGTTCCACTCTTATATGTTATTAAATGTCCATCCCTCTTCTTAAAGAGGTATTAGCAATTGCTAGATTATAGGCCATAGCAAAATCAAGAATAGTATATCCCATATCATTTCTATTGTCAAAACCAAGCCCTCCATGAATCCTCTCATAACCTCTGTTATCTTTACCCACGTGACCATTAAGATCCCCTCCAACAAAGATTCTCTCTTCGCTAGGGATATTTTGGATCAAACTATCAATAGCCTCCCAAAATTGCTTTTTAATACTCTCTTCTAATCCTACTTGAGGTGCATATGCACTAATTATATTCAAAATATCCTCACCTAAGATAAGTTTAATTAACATCAGTCTATCCCCCAATCTATTAACTTCTACAACTCTATCTTTTAAGTTTTTATCTATTATTATAGCAACACCATTTCTAGAGCTATTATTACCCGTATACCAAATTTTATATCCATCAATATCTTTAGCTTTATGTCCTTTCCACCTAGTTTCTTGTAGGCAAGCTATGCTAACCCTCCTATCCTTCATTAACTTAACCAATTCTAAACCCTCACCCGCTAAAGTTCCTATATTCCAAGTAGCTAGATGGATCCTATGTTTTTAGACTAACCTCTTTACCCGTGAACGTCCAACCCCACACGGGAACTATTGCCTATTTGACACCGCAATCGTACGCCATTGCGGCGCGTCGCTTACGGGGAACGCCCTAGCTAGCCCTTGCTCACGGAACCATATTTTTAGTTAGTCTAAATCACCCACTATAGTAAAATTACTAATTCCAAAGAGCCACTTTGTTGGATAACAGCATCACACAAGTCCAGCAGTCAGATCTGTTTTGCCAAATGTGAGCTCCCACCAATGTAATCATTCATAAAATAATTATCAATGGCAAACAATTGTCCGCAAGACTTTATAACTTGAAATAAAACAAGGAGGAAGTGAGGCCTGGAGAAATACCTAATAACACAAAAGTTTATGCTGAAACATAGATGAGTGTTTGACAAAGAGAAAATCACAGTTCCAAATTTAAGACACCCCACTAAAACTGCAAAGATATGATAACATGGGCTGGAAATAAATTATAACTTACAAATCGCTCAAATTTCCAACCTTCCAACTGCCCAAACCTCTAAATTAAACGAAAAAAATGATTTGTTGCTCGTCGCATGATCATGCTGACGAGCATGATGCCCAAATCATTTTTGAATATGTGCATTCTATTTGAATATGTGCATTCTATAAAAAGGACCCCCATACACATGTCAAAAGGAAGCTTTCACATTCCTCCTTAATTCAATAAACATTCGACGACAGCACCAATTCTGGATCTCCTTGCCTACATAATCCAGTCAATCATGGTCCAAATAAAACGTCTGCATGGCAACAAATATGCAATTCTTCTTCTGCCATTCTCCAATGACAAAGATAATTTGATAGAAATCTTTTTAAAAAAAGCATCAATGAGAGAGAGAAAGATCATTTTCCTCTCGATCTCCATTAATTCCCACAAGAACCCACCTGCCAGCCCCATCCTCCTCTCCTCGAAAGTTCAGCTAAGGCCCCTCTACACATCCACCCATTCCGACAAAAACAAAAACTCTACATACATCCACATGACAGAAACTAGAAATGTGGACAAACGCCCAACACGTGCGCAGGAGCCAGGATCCTCTCCCGCCTCCTGGCAACAAGATCTCCATCAATCCCCCACACTCCCAACCCCAATTCACCCCAGACGCCCACCAAACCATTCTCCAATCTCCACACCTCCCCCACCCAACTGATAAGTAAGATCCCCCATGTCAGACACGAAGAACGAAGTGAACAACCTCCGCTAAATACCTCACACCATAGCCACCCCAATCCAAAGCATCATCCATCGAAACCATGAGAAGAAGAAGAAGAAGCAACTAACAATGGCGATTGCAGCGTAGCGGAGACGGGGAGGTGGAGATCGCGATGGGAACCCTTGCCGGGGAAAGGTGGAGCTCCACCTGTGCAGCGGGGCAAACGGGGGGCGGTCTAAGCCGTGGGGGTTCCTCTCTCCTCCTTCCTTCTGCCGCGGGATCTGCAAAAACGTCCGCGCCGTCTATCTCAAGTTTTTTGGTCTTTTTATGAAAATTATTTTTAAATAAAACCTTATAAAATAATTATTTATATAAATATATTAACATTCGTATCACTGTATAACTTAGAAATAGGGATGAGCACGGTTTGATTTGGTTTGGTTTGAGTAGATTTTTTTTCAAACCAAACCAAACCAAATTGAGGAGTCAACCCGAACCAAACCAAATCGAACATCTTTGAAACCAAACCAAACCAAACCGAATTAATTCGGTTTGGTTCGGTTTGAACCATAATTAGTACATGAGTATGAAAAAGCTCCTCGTAGTGCAAATATGCCCCGACAGAATACACAAATTCTGAATGATGAAATATCACCTCCAGGCTCCCACGCATCAGAAATGTTATAGATAATGCCCCTATAGAATTTAAATATTACAAATAGATTGAGAATAACACCACTTCTGTGACAGTAGACTAGAAAGTGAGATACAATGCAACACAAACAAGACCATGATAAATGATTCTCCGGATATGTTTAGTTAAACAACAAATCAGAGGCATCCTTGCTGCTTACATTTTGAGGTGGCACTCTCCTTCCTTGCAGCACGAAAAAAATGGTAGCTTCCAATAGTAAACAAATAAGATGTATTTTTGACAAAAACAAGCGTTGTTTAAGTAAACAAATAAAGGTAAATTCTGAGCTAAATAATCAAAATGCATCCATCTGTTCCCAGTAGGTTGTAACTTGTAAACCTTCTCTCAAAAGAATCCTTCTCATTCTTCCACCCTAAAAGATTAAAAATATGAAATGTCAAAATTAAAATATTTGTCAAATAAAAAAATCACATAAACTTAATTAGATATATTACCTATCATCACAAAACATCTATCACATTAGGTGCTGAATTAATGCTTGAAAGATCTGAAAAAAATATAAATTATAAGAAAAATGATAACAAAAATAATTAATAAAAAATATTAAGAATATGCATATGTTACCTTTTTCTAATTGTTCAACATCATCTAATTTCTCTTCAACAATTAATGGTTCTGAAGACGCTCGAAGCCAATCTTGAGCACAAATTAATACTTCTACAATTCTAGGAGACAAAGAACTCCTAAAAGAGTCAAGAACACGTCCTCCCGTACTAAATGCCGATTCTGATGCAACTGTGGAGATGGGGATAGCCAATACATCACGTGCCATTTGAGAGAGAATGGGAAATCTTGCACTATTGATTTTCCACCAACATAAAATATCAAATGAGTCTGTATCATCTTCAATATCTTCATCCAAATATTTGTCAAACTCAGATTTTGAATCTCCACTATCCTTTTCAACTTTATGTTGTTTGAAACGGGATTCCATTAATGATCTCATTCTTTGTGATGGTTGTTCTACATCTTGCACACTTGAACTTGAACTTCCAACTTGACATTTATCCTTTTGTGTTGTTTGACTTAGTGAAATGAGACTAAAATTCTTGTATTGATCAAACAAAGAGTAAAGTGTTGTCTTCACTTTTTTGCTTAATGTCAATGATGTGTCACCATCATACATGTGAGAAATGCCAAAATCTATGTACTCATATTTATATCGAGGATCAAAGACCACGGCAATGAATATCATGACATTGAGCTTGTTCGAATCTCCCCAATATTTATCACATTTTTGCTTCATTTTGAATATCATCTCCTTAAACTGAAGATTATCATTTCCAATCCATTCTTTTAAAAGACAATCAACATTGCTGATTTCATGAAAATAAGTGTTTGAAGTAACATAAGATGACCCTGAAACTCTCAAAGTAAGGTCATAAAAACTTTCCAACAATTTTGTCAAATCTCTAACCTTGTCCCAATCTTCATCTGTAGGTTTTCCTAAACCATTTTGTTCAAAAAGTGCACTTACAAAAAAATGACCATATTCTTCGTATCTCTCAAAGGCTCTTTGAAATTTTTGAGTTGTATTTAACATAAGGTAAGTGGAGTTCCACCTAGTGGAAACATCAAGACACAATGAACTCTTATTTTGAATTTTTTCCTCTTCAATGCAACCCTTGAACTTCTCCAATCGAGATGGAGATTGTCTCACATACCACACAACATTGCGCACGCGAGCAATAGAGTCATTTGCCAATTTTAAACCATCATTGACAATCAAATTCATAATATGTGCAATGCATCTCACATGAATAAATTCACCTTTCAAGACACTTCCCTCCCAATTGTTGATTCTCCTCTTCAAATAATTAATTGCCACATCATTTGAAGATGCGTTGTCAACTGTTATAGCCATGACTTTCTCAATGTCCCAACTATTTAAACATTTCTCAATTGCCTTTCCAATGTCTTCACCTTTATGGCTTGAGATGGGAGTGAAATTTAGTATCTTCTTTTTCAAAGTCCAATCATTGTCAATAAAATGAGCTGTTAAACTCATATAATTTATTCGTTGTAAAGAAGTCCAAGTGTCTATAGTAAGACAAACTCTTCTACAATTACTTGCCAAATTTTTTTTAAATTTCAACATCTCCTCTACAAACAACGCATAGCAATCTCTTGCAAGAGTATATCTTGAAGGAACATGAAACTTTGGTTGAACAATATTACAAAAACGTTGAAAGCCTCTAGACTCAACATGTCTAAATGGAAGTTCATCAACAATAAACATATGTGCTAGAGCATTTCTGCCAAGATTTTGATCAAAATTCCAATGTATTATATGACATGTCTTCTCACCCTCCCCTCTTTCACAATCGATAGAAGATTGTAAAATCAGTTGTGTTTGTCCCTCATCATGAAAATTGATTTTACTCGATGGATATTTTTTACATCTCAAGCTCAAATGTTGTGTGAGAGTACTAGTGCCACATTTAGAAGTATCACATTTGTAAATTAATCCACAATAATTGCACTTGCACTGTGAATGCTCATTTTCACTACCCTCAAGTTTAGTGAAATGATCCCATATCTTAGACCTTTCTTTCATTCTCTTCGGCTTTAATCGAGAGGTTGAAGAAATTATCTCATTCGATTGACCAGTGTTAATATTAGAATTTATACCTTCAACTGTATGCGACTGAGCAATATCACCTGTTTGCGACATCTGTTTAAATATAAAAATAATTAAATATTTATATAGCATAAATGATAGTCAAATCTATTTCTACAATCGATATAAATTTTTTTAAAAAACTTACATTTATAGATTCACCTGTTGACGCCGTTATTAATAAGATGATATCAATATCGACCAACAAGAACCTGCAATGCAAGAAAGGTTTCACAATTTTTAACAAAATTGTTTAACCCACATATAGCATATTTCATTATTTTAACACACGTCAAAGCAAACAACAGAAACCATTACCAATAAACACTTTCAGGTGGGATGCAGTTTCAAGGGAAGCGGTTCTGTAATGGATGGAGGATTACTAGCCAATCCAGCTGCATGTGCTGCTCCGAGAGAAGTTGTCTCTATATCAGCTGGCCTCACCACGGAACTACCCAATAGATCTGCCTGCAAAGACGTTAATAAACTATTTGATGAACATGTTTCATACACAGTCTTTCCCCCTTAAAGGAGCCGAGATAAAAAATGGAGCAAGATTTAGGAATGTATTAAGATGAAAATCATCAGGGAGAACTGTCGGAAATAAATATTGAGAGGGGTTAGAATCTCAAGCAGCATTTCGTTGGCTGGAGAATCGGGAGAACTGTCTTAAATGTTTCTTGTTTCTCACCATCTAGCTTGGGTGTCAACTGTCAAGTTCTTGATGTACCGTTTCATGAAGGCAGCAAATTGCTTCTTGTCAAAAGAAGGTCGCTCCTGAAGGTGGAAAGTATGAGTATCCACAATATCCACAACTTTCACAGCTTGATCATCAACACAATCTTCCTTACCACCTTCGGCAGATGGGTTTGCCCCAATAGAGAGATCTATTGCTCCTATCACCACCCACCGTGAGCAAATCCTGGTACACCCCATTGAATCCCTCAATCCCCCCTAATCGAAGACTACTCATGATATTTTAGAAGGCTTAAACATCAGATAAGACCCTGTTCTTTGATCGGAAAAGGAATACAAAAACACTGCTACAGCTAACTATCATAGAACTTTACCGCACCTGCTGGCCCTTGGCCCTTGGGTCATTACATAGACTCATAGAGTGATAGTTTGATAGAGAGGAAGAGAATCAAGAGATAAGAGGAGGAGGTGACGAGCCGTACCAGGCACAGACGAAGCCGCGAAGGGTGAGGCCGTGAGGAAAGTGGTGGTCCGGCGGAGCAGCACGCAGGGGGGGCCGGGGGTGGGCCGGTGGCAGGCGAAGCCGCGAAGGGTGAGGCCGTGAGGGAAGCGACAGACGACGGTCCGGCGGAGGCAGATCTGCAAGCAGGGGCGTCGCCACGTCCGCAGGCGAGGGGTCAGACGTGACACGGTGAGGGATCGCGGGCTGCGAGGTGAGGGATCGCGACGGTGCTGCGCTGCGAGGTGAGGGATCGCAGACACGGTGCGAAATGAGAATGGGTTAAGAAATAAGGGTGAAATTTAGGCTTCATTAAATGGCAAAATTATCTTTACTAAGCGAAATTAAATCAAATCAAATTTTTAAATACGATTTAGTTTTAAACCGAATCAAAATGTTTTAAAATTATAATCTGAATCAAACTAAATCAAATCTATCAATTCGATTTGATTTTCGAATTAAACTCAAATTATATTCACTCTTACTTAAAAATGTGTAAAAATATTATTAAAAAATCATATATTATTTAAATTAACATAGTGATATATTTTGTAATATATTTTTAAAAATATTTTTTATAAAGTCACTTCTGATCATAAGTTTTATGTAAATTTTATTTTCTTTTTTATTCTTCACTTTTTTATTCACTTCTAATCGTAAGTTTTATGTAATTTGTGGGGTTAGGGTGAGACTTGCGGATGAACCCCAAAAGGCTTCCATCTTTCTGAGCATGCCCGTGTAGATTGGGGATGACAGTTGATAATTCTATTATTTGATGTGTGTGTGTATATATATATATATTAAAGAAACTAGCAAAACTACCCTTTTAAATTATCATATATCATATATCTCTTCACTATTAATCAATTAAAATTTTAGACAAAAATACCTTCCAAGTTTATGTGGGGAGGTTCTGGGTTGATTTGAATGTTAGAAGTATTTGACTCATTTAGTGGCGTTTTTTTCTAAGTTCTAGTGAATAACGATGGCATATATGATAATTGATAATTAAATATGATGATTTTAATATTTTGTATATGAGAAAAGTATATATAAAATTAATCATAATTTTAAGTTTGATGTTGCTCGTTACCTGATAGGAGATCAAATCATGGAATTGAGACGAATCGTCATCTTAATTCGCAAAGAATTCCTACCGTCCCTAATTTAAGGGGACCCAGTTGAACTGATGTCCAAAAGAATCAAAAAAATAAAGAAAATGACTCAAAAAATTTATGTGAGCTCAATAAAAAATTATCTATTTTTTATTTTTTTTAAGCGTACGACAAGAGGTTGAATTATACGGACAAATAGGTGCAATGGATCCTCACCTCACCATATTTTTTTAAAAAAAAACTTAATGCACATCTAAACTATGTAAATCACTTGGATGTACAGCAAACATTTCCCTTTAAAATCTTGGACTTACCGGAGCCCAATTCCATTCTATATCTTCTGCTATCCATTTTGCACATTTAATGCCATAATGTATTTAATACAAATTATCTTAATAATTTTTACATGAGCATCCCTGATGAAATTTTATTTATTCAAAATATTCCTTAAGATCGTAACAACATGACTACCCTCCTTCAATGTCATGAATACCCACCCATGTGATAAGATGGTTCACAATATGCCCTTCAAATGATATCAAAAAGGGTGATTATGCTATATTTTTTTCTCATCCAAGGAGAGTATTTTAGACATTAACGATTTTAAGAAAAAATTATGCATAATAAAATTTTATTAAGACAGTTGACATAAGAAACAATATGTTATTCTCATATAGTCATTGAACGGTGGTTTGGTTTGAGTCTAACATTGAAATTCTCATTTCTTTTTGTTTGGAATTATATAAAATCCTGATTTCTTTAAATGCCTTTTGTTCTTGTCCAGATTGACATAAAAAAACGAAATTTAAAGTCTATATCAAACATTTATAGGAAAACATCCCATTTTTCTTTTCGTCAAAATGATTACAAGTCAAAATCGATGATTGTGCTTTTGAATCTTTGATAACATAAACACTAACAACGTTAAAAACCAAAAGATCATATTATTTTATAACAATCCAAACAAGCAACATAGTGATATAAGAGTCTCAATAGCACAGACAAATCATTTCGGGCACCTTTGATAACCGAGTACCGGGCTACCTTCGGGTCGATTACGGTACCCGGGGTCGGTTAAATAATTTATGTGAGAGAGAGGGAGGGCGGAGGCGGGGCCCACCGATTAGTCGATGTCAGCTAACCGGTGGACAGCCCCGTTGTCAAACACGGCCTTCAACTCCACACTGTAACACCGTAGTGCACTAGTGTGTTCCTCTCTTTTTTGCTTCCTCTGGTTGGCAAGAATTTGACGTAGTTGTAGACCAAGTAAACCCTGATTCATGACCCCGACTCCTGTTGGCAAAATAGCGAGGGATGGTGGATCTCACCGACTTTGACTTATAAGAGGATAGCCAATGGAGCATGATTTGTAATATCGATACAACTCGCACTGAGTTGATTATATATTATCATATCTAACTCGGATCGAGATAATCAACTCGATTCAAAATTAATCGAGTCTACACAAGTCAAATTGTATCGTACCATAGAACGAATCGGTATGAATCATTGATACAGTGAATCTTGCTATGGAGCAGAACCTTGCCACACGGAGAAGGCCATTACCCAGACCGTCTAATTCTAACCCATCCTTGAAAGAAAAAAAGTCAGAACCAGAGGACCCAATGGGATGACCAAGACACATAAGAGAATCGCCAATTCTCCCGTCCTCTTAGTAACCGAAGGCGCATTTGGTTGAAATTATTAGTTGGAATTCTCTACACAATCTTAATCTCAACTAAATGTTACGTTGGGACGCCTTTGTTAACCGGGTGCGGTTAACATGCTCGACCTCGGGAGGTCGAACGCGCTAACCGACTACGATTAGTGCAGCTGGATGTGAGGAGAGAGCGGGACCCACCGCTCTCTCTCTCTCTCATCTGTCGGACTACCCTAATCGGATGTCAAAAGTGCCCTAGATGTTCCAACTTTTGTATTCCACTGATTTCGAAATTAGAGATAGATAAACATAAAAGATGTCATCTCAAAATCTCAATAAACTCATCGGGGAAAAACTTACGAGTGAATTTCAAAATCATCGAACAATTAAATGCCAAATTAAACACATCAACCATTTAAACTAGTCCATTTAAATCTTCCATCTACTATTTTAGCCCATTTAAAATGGAAGGACCAAAGAGGAGGGATATTTTTTCTCTCCATAATTCCTGACAACTCAATAATTGTATAGTGTAAAAAAATTTCATATAATCTCACCGTACACATCCGAATCAGATGCAACTTAAGTATTAAGTAGCGAAGTATATAACGAGAATAATTAGCATCACACATCGACGTGTAACAAACATTGCATAATATGTTTTAATTGGTCCAAATATACTGTACATCTTGAATGCCTCAAAAAAAATCACTTTTGTTTCTAACATGGATGGATATGCACAAACCATTTACATGTTCCTTAAATTCCAGATAATCTGTGATCAAATTTCTTAAATTCACAATGGTCCAACAAGAGAACTGTACAGCAGTGCCAAAAAAAAATTTTAACCATCCTGAGATCGATCCCAAACTAAAGTCGATATTCCCAAACTTACGAGCACTTAAAACTTTTTTCCTGCCCTTTGATTTTCAAATCTAACAGTGAACAGAGCAATTGTGATAAAAAACATGAAAAGAAAGCATGACACTGTAACATTTCTCAAGCAATACACATCATACAAGCTCATGTATACCTTGTCTAATGTATTCCATTTCTTTCAGCATCATGTAGCACAAACACAAACAGGATTACATCGGATCCCAGAGATGACCCAACATTTCTTAACCGTGCATTCATCCATAATGGAAAGTTAGCTACGTAACAAAGGGATTTGCTCAAAGTGTTCTGCCCACAGTGACATATTTATTTAGCATCAGCATAACCAATACAACATAGCCAGTGCAGAACGTTGAAGCCCAGCTGAAAAGTTCCACAGGCCACCAAGTCTATTGCATCAGACAGACACATGGGACGCAATACTATGACACTGTCCACAATTTTCTACAAAAACCCCCGTATAACTTATTTACTTTGAGGCAACCCACTTCAGTTTAGTTTATTTACCGTCATTTTTCTGTTTTGAAATTACCGAAGTGGTATCCGTTTCAGAGCTTGCTGGAGACGGCGATGGTGCGGGACTTTGGCTTGGGAGGAGAGGTCTCCTTGGGCGCCAGCACCGTCAGGAGGCCGTTCTCGACGTGGGCTTTGACCTGGTCGGCCTTCACGTCGTCCGGCAGCGCGAACCGCCGGGAAAACTCACCCTTCCCCCTCTCGGCCACATGCCACACGGCCTCCTTGGACGGCGACTCCTCCTTGGCCTCCCCGCGGACGTGGAGCACGTTGCCCTCCTCTAGCTGCACCTTCACCTCGTCCTTCCCCAACCCTACCAACACCGAACCACCGCGACGTCATCTACGAGCCTCGATCGATCCGGGGAGGAAGAACGGGACGCATCGGTAGCTGTGGGGGGTGAGGGGGGGGGGATGGATAGAGCGTACCTGGGGTGTTGATCTTGAGGATGTGGGCGGAGGGGGTCTCGATCCAGTCGGCCTGGCCGGCCGATCCGGCGCGCCAGTCGCTGAAGACGGCGGAGGGGCCCCAGAAGAGGCGCCGGAGAGGGCCGCCGAAGAGGTCGTCCGCCATGGATGCTGCCAAGCTCAGCTCTTTCGTGAGATTGGGCTTTGCTGGTCTTCTCTGCAAACACGGGGCTCTTCCTGATGGGGGTTATCGGGGGTGGTGGCCTTTGTAGGGGCCGGGGATTATTCGAGAGAGAGAGACAGAGGGTCCAGGAAGGTTCGAGAATCTCCTCTATCTATTCCAATCCTGATATCAGATACGAACAAAATTGATGGATTTTTTCTTGTTCTAAAAGTTCATAGATGGCCAAGGTTTGGAGAGTAGTTTATACATTTCGGTATAATAAATTAACGTATTATAATATATTATTAAGTGTCAATAAAAAATATATTATGTTATAAATATTTGTATAATAAAAATATTAAATATTTATCTGTGACTCAAATGATTAAGGAGTCTATTAGTAGAAGTAGAGATTAATGATTTGAATCTTATGTGTTTCATCTGTCTTGATATTAATTTAGAAAAAACATAAGAGAAAAAAATATAAGAACGAGGGCTCGAACTCAAAATCACCCCCAAATCGACGATGACACTCAACTAACTTACCTAGTAGAGTCTTCTATAATTAAAATAAAATATTAAATATATAAAGCGTACCGATTACGAACCACATATTGCTTGTACCGGTCTTCAGTTGGTACGGTCCGGTATGGACGGTTCATCCCGTACCGGACGGGTTTGTAAAACCCTGGACATGACTTCATCCATCTACCTGCGATATAAATATAGGTATTTGTATTTTAATTCTTCAATTATAATTATTTATCAATAATTTTTTCAATCTTCTAACTCTTAGTCAGCGGGCCATGTAGTCAATTGATGGTTTAAAAAAAGGACTTATTGTAACCTCACGTGATGTCGTCCTTGGTGGCCACAGTTGCGATCATGGTCACCATGACTAGCAAGAGGAGGAGAAGGGCTCGATGTGGCGGGGAAGGTCGAGGATGCCATCTATTCCATGCGACGAACTCGAGAGTAGCAAGAGACAGAGGGGGTGATTAGTCGATCCCTTCATTGATCTACTCTTTCCCCCACTCCGGTAGACTTGGGAGCATAGAAGGTGTAGGGGGTGGCCGGCCCTCGAAGGTGAGCAAGACAACGGACTTGAGGGCACGCCCGACAGTGGAGCTGACACACACGAGGAATCCAAAGAGGTGGAAGAGGGGCTTGTTGTTGCTAGCCAGCACGATGCCCAGGACGATGGGGAGCAATGCGAGGTAGACAAAGGGTTGCTCTCAGTGGCAAGTGAGTTGGTACACGAATACGATGGAGAAGAATGGGGTGGTGGCATCGACGGTCTGATTGAAGGGGACGGGAATGTACCGGATGGAGGTGTTCCCACACACGACTGACAAGCAAAAGATGGCAGAGAGGGCAGCCATCTTGAGCTGTTGTCGGTGAGAGGAGATGTGCTGCAATATAAGAGGTGGAGGGGATGGCTAGCCAATACCTCCTCTCTCTGCTCTCTCCCCCTTCTCTCCCTCCCCCCTCCCCTTGTCCTCCGGCGAACTTGGGAGAAGCAGGATGGTGAGGGGGTGGCTGGTCGGCCCTTCCTCTTTCTCTCTCCCCCTTGTCCTCCGATGTATTCGGGAGTAGCAGCAATCAGAGGAGGTGACTGGCCGATCCCTCTTTTCCCTCTCTCCTTCCCCTTCTCTTCCACCCCCTCCCCCTGTCCTCTAGCGGGCATGGGAGCAGCATGTGGTGGAGGGGGTGGCCGGCTAGTCCCTCCTCTCTCTACTCTCTCCCCCATTCTCTCCCTTCCCCCTTCCCCTATTCTTTGGCGGACCTAGCCTGGGAGTAGCAAGAGGCGAAGGGAGTGGGTAGCCGATCCCTTCCTCTCTCTACTCTCTCCCCCACTCTCTCTCTCTTCACCCCCCTTCTCTCCCTCCCCTCCCCCTATCCTCCGGTAGACCTAGGAACAACAAGAGGTGGAAGGGGTGGTCGGCCAGTCCCTCCTCTCTCTGCTCTCTCCCCCCCCCCCTTCTCTCCCTCCCCCTCCCCCTTCCTCCGGCAAACTTGGGAGCAGCATAAGGTAGAGGGGATGGTTGGTCGATCCCTTCTATTAACTAGTTTGACCCGTGCCTGGGGTGCCCAAAAGGGGCGAACGCCACACAGGAGGCTAATGCCTCCTATCCCACGTGGGCGAAAAAACTCACGAAAGGGTCACATCGTCCTCCCTCTTGCGTCGACTCTGGGTTCCTTCTTGACCCTCTTCCTCTCCCATGTTCGAATAGAAGAAGACGCTCGCAAGGGCACCCAAGTCACCCTCTCTCTTCCACTCTATGGGGGGTCCCTCCTCTTCTTCCATCTCTGTCTCTCTACGTCTATGAGCGTGTCGTGCTTTAGGAGACGGTCACGAAAGATCTAAGTCCCGTGATGATTCTCGATTGTGTCTCTGGGACAGTATCACCGTACGTAGTTCTTGGATTTAGAGCGTAGACCCATTGAGCTAACTCTAGTACATGGCCATCTCCGCGACTTCGTGACGTTGCACGGGTAGAAGTCTGACTCTAGTAGTCGACTTTGTATCCATATAATAGTACGCAAGTGTTTTCTGTTTACGCTTCTGTTTTCACTGATACGTGTATGTTTTATATCCGCTACGAGATATGCCCTTTGACTTTGAATTTATTTTGTTATTATCACGAGATTATCCAACACCTTTCTCTCTCTCTTCCTATGGCCCCTTCTCTCCCTCCCCCTGTCCTTGGTGGACTTAAGAGAAATAGGACGTGGTTGGCCGGCTCCTTCACTCTCCCTATGTTCCCCCTTCATTCTCTCTCTCAATAACCGATGACATTTTCATCTTTTACTAAACATGGGTGAAGTTAATCATATATGAGTTAATATTTTTTTACATCATATTGCGCTGAAGTAATGACAAGGATTTGTTTAGTGTAACGAGAATATTGTAAAAATTTTCTAACAAATAATTGTAAATGAGGGATTAATACGTAAATATCTATATTTATAGAGATTAAAAAATAAATTCTCTCTCGAAGAAACAATAAAAATAAACTCAACATAACTATTATGAAAATGTTGTGGGTTACCATATTGTTCAGACAACGATGTAATTAAATTCAATATTCTGAATTTGAGAACTCTCATTGAATCTTAACCTAACGACCATTCGATCCCATGATCAGATGCTTCAAATAAGAGTGACAAAAGAGGTGACAGAAAGTGGGATGGTGGATCATCACTCTACGTATTATTATTATTATTATTATATAGAAAAGTCGAGTTAATGTATAATTCACATATGGTTTACTTATTCCCCGTGGGTGAATTTGACAAAGGGATTGTCCCTCGGTTAATCGACACCGGTTAACCGGTGGGCCCCGCCTCCTCTCGCCCTCTCCTTCACATAACTCGACTAATCGGGGGCGAGTATCTCACTCGACCCTTCGGGGTCGGTTAGCCGCCCCCCCTTATCCCAATGTCAAACACGCCCCGTAGGTACGTGCTCAGAGTAATGATCTGTGTAACGAATTCAATGTATAAAATTACGTCAACTTATAACATTTTTATATGTTCTCGTTAACCTAAGAAAAGTGAAACGATGATTATCACGCATAAAATAACAGCTCATATCAGAACTGTAGGGCTCACATAATTTTTGCATATTAAATATCCAACGCACTCTGACATAAAATCACATTAACGAAACATTATTTAAGAATGAAATATTAGGTTACGTAAATAAAATATTAGGTTACATAAATAAAATATTTATTATAAGGATGAAATATTTATTATAAACATAGATGTCAATTGTGAAGAGTGAAGACCAATGGAATATTACAAAATTTTAAGGTCAGTTTATTTAACCATGTTATTATTATTTTTTACTTTATAATTACACAATCATGACTAATAATTATAGATGTATAATTTTTTATTTTGATCATTATATCTTATTTCTTATTGTCTTTGGTTATAAAATTGGGTCGAATTATGTATCAATGTTACGACGATGTGACGGTTCAAATCGGTTCGATTGAACGGTCCAATCGATTCGAAATGAAACAGGTCATTGATGGATTCAGACACCGATTCGATTACGATAATATTGATATGCATCAGATTAAAGTCAAATCTTTGCTCAAGGTAACCGATCGTTGAATTGAACACACAAAAGCATAGTTGAAAGATTTGACGGATCACTATTGCAATTTATAAATTTATACATCCCATTAGATTTTGTGGTTCAAAGTGGGGTCAAAAATAAATTAGAAATTAACCCAATCCGATTACATTTTTGAATTATAATTTCAACCGAGATTGATTTCATGATTTTTGACCATCCAGACAAAACAAGAGCAAATTTTTTAATTAAATTTTAATAAAATTTACTTCAGTCGGAGGCAAAAGATGGCCTCTCTTGAAAAAGAGAGTCAAGATATATATAAAAAAGGTAATAAGCCCAGAGTCAAAACAACGTAGTTGAGCTAAATTAACCAACAAAGCATATGGATCATAAGTCATCTGTTCTACCCATGAAATATAGAAGATGGGTTTAGAAAAAAAAAATGTAGGCAAAAGTTTTCACTTTTCCAAACTAAAATTTCAACCACTAAAACCCTAATAGCTGGGGACAAAGATAGGGATTAATTTCCTTTGAATTAGAATCAAATATTTTTAAATTCATCATAAGAGAGAGAAAACTTCTGCATGTCTGCCATTTGTGCCTTTTTCCCTGCAAGGATCTTTTACCCAATGACTGCAAAAGAGTGTCTTATATATAGAACAATCCCCAGCTCTTCTTCTTTTCAACTAAAAAATAACATCCATATTTATGAACACCAATTTTCTTGAAACAATATAAAATTGAAATTAGGGATTTTTACATATATATACCCTTATAAAGTTTGATTTTGTCAAATATACCTATCATTTGAGCATATTATCATGAATATCTTTCGTTTAGATAGAAATGTTATAATTATACCCATTTAGTTTATTGTCGTCGACGGAGGAGAATATTCCGTGAAATATGTCATCTACGGTCGTTAGATCTAAGGTCTATTTGACAAAATCAAACTTTACAGGAGTATATATACAAAAATCTTACTCTTTAACTCACACTTAACTCGGGTTAAACACACGGGAGTTACTGCGAAGACATAATCATGACATTATTCATATTTCGAGGATATTCTTGATAATATGCTCTGATAAAGAGTATATTTGATAAAATTAAACTTTACAAGGGTATATATGCAAAAATCCTTTGAAATTACTACGGCGATCTGATCAAGCGAAATTGGGAATAAGAATGCCGACCTTAGAAGTGGTAAACTTACTTAGAAAATGCCCTATTCCTGCTTTCTCTCCACTCAGAAGAACTCAAGCTGGTCAGAGACCAAGAAGCTGTTTTTACAGACACATTGCCATTCCACATGCAATAACTTTTGTGTGTAAGTATTCAACCAGCCATAGGATCCCAGAGATGACCCAACATTTCTTAACCGTGCATTCATCCATAATGGAAAGTTAGCTACGTAACAAAGGGATTTGCTCAAAGTGTTCTGCCCACAGTGACATATTTATTTAGCATCAGCATAACCAATACAACATAGCCAGTGCAGAACGTTGAAGCCCAGCTGAAAAGTTCCACAGGCCACCAAGTCTATTGCATCAGACAGACACATGGGACGCAATACTATGACACTGTCCACAATTTTCTACAAAAACCCCCGTATAACTTATTTACTTTGAGGCAACCCACTTCAGTTTAGTTTATTTACCGTCATTTTTCTGTTTTGAAATTACCGAAGTGGTATCCGTTTCAGAGCTTGCTGGAGACGGCGATGGTGCGGGACTTTGGCTTGGGAGGAGAGGTCTCCTTGGGCGCCAGCACCGTCAGGAGGCCGTTCTCGACGTGGGCTTTGACCTGGTCGGCCTTCACGTCGTCCGGCAGCGCGAACCGCCGGGAAAACTCACCCTTCCCCCTCTCGGCCACATGCCACACGGCCTCCTTGGACGGCGACTCCTCCTTGGCCTCCCCGCGGACGTGGAGCACGTTGCCCTCCTCTAGCTGCACCTTCACCTCGTCCTTCCCCAACCCTACCAACACCGAACCACCGCGACGTCATCTACGAGCCTCGATCGATCCGGGGAGGAAGAACGGGACGCATCGGTAGCTGTGGGGGGGTGAGGGGGGGGGGATGGATGGAGCGTACCTGGGGTGTTGATCTTGAGGATGTGGGCGGAGGGGGTCTCGATCCAGTCGGCCTGGCCGGCCGATCCGGCGCGCCAGTCGCTGAAGACGGCGGAGGGGCCCCAGAAGAGGCGCCGGAGAGGGCCGCCGAAGAGGTCGTCCGCCATGGATGCTGCCAAGCTCAGCTCTTTCGTGAGATTGGGCTTTGCTGGTCTTCTCTGCAAACACGGGGCTCTTCCTGATGGGGGTTATCGGGGGTGGTGGCCTTTGTAGGGGCCGGGGATTATTCGAGAGAGAGAGACAGAGGGTCCAGGAAGGTTCGAGAATCTCCTCTATCTATTCCAATCCTGATATCAGATACGAACAAAATTGATGGATTTTTTCTTGTTCTAAAAGTTCATAGATGGCCAAGGTTTGGAGAGTAGTTTATACATTTCGGTATAATAAATTAACGTATTATAATATATTATTAAGTGTCAATAAAAAATATATTATGTTATAAATATTTGTATAATAAAAATATTAAATATTTATCTGTGACTCAAATGATTAAGGAGTCTATTAGTAGAAGTAGAGATTAATGATTTGAATCTTATGTGTTTCATCTGTCTTGATATTAATTTAGAAAAAACATAAGAGAAAAAAATATAAGAACGAGGGCTCGAACTCAAAATCACCCCCAAATCGACGATGACACTCAACTAACTTACCTAGTAGAGTCTTCTATAATTAAAATAAAATATTAAATATATAAAGCGTACCGATTACGAACCACATATTGCTTGTACCGGTCTTCAGTTGGTACGGTCCGGTATGGACGGTTCATCCCGTACCGGACGGGTTTGTAAAACCCTGGACATGACTTCATCCATCTACCTGCGATATAAATATAGGTATTTGTATTTTAATTCTTCAATTATAATTATTTATCAATAATTTTTTCAATCTTCTAACTCTTAGTCAGCGGGCCATGTAGTCAATTGATGGTTTAAAAAAAGGACTTATTGTGACCTCACGTGATGTCGTCCTTGGTGGCCACAGTTGCGATCATGGTCACCATGACTAGCAAGAGGAGGAGAAGGGCTCGATGTGGCGGGGAAGGTCGAGGATGCCATCTATTCCATGCGACGAACTCGAGAGTAGCAAGAGACAGAGGGGGTGATTAGTCGATCCCTTCATTGATCTACTCTTTCCCCCACTCCGGTAGGCTTGGGAGCATAGAAGGTGTAGGGGGTGGCCGGCCCTCGAAGGTGAGCAAGACAACGGACTTGAGGGCACGCCCGACAGTGGAGCTGACACCCACGAGGAACCCAAAGAGGTGGAGGAGGGTCTTGTTGTTGCTAGCAAGCACGATGCCCAGGACGATGGGGAGCAATGCGAGGTAGACAAAGGGTTGCTCTCAGTGGCAAGTGAGTTGGTACACGAATACGATGGAGAAGAATGGGGTGGTGGCATCGACAGTCTGATTGAAGGGGACGGGAATGTACCGGATGGAAGTGTTCCCACTGTAATGCCCCGGATTCTTCGGATCCTTTTCGTGGGCTCCGGATCTGGTTTCTCGGATTGTCCAACTCTGTTTTGTCTGAAATTTCGTTTCGGACATCTTTCGTGTTCGGATCGGTGCGATCCGGAGTCGTTTCGGAGGCCCGGAGGCGTTCCGCGGCTTTTTCCGCGTGTGTTTTTCCGATTCCCGGCGTGGGTTTCGGCTTTCCCTTCGGAACCTCGTTGCGGGTGAACCGGGCCGTTCACCAGGGCGCGAGTGGTACCGTTGCGATCGGTGCGTTCCGAGGATCGCGAGGGTGTGATTTTCTATTTTTCTGGATTTTTCCGATTTTCCGGATTTCCCTATAAATAGCTTTTCTCTCTCTCTCCCCTCTCATTTCTCATTTCTCTCCCTCTCTCTTCTCACGCTCTCTCCTCTCTCCCTCTCTCTCCGGCGGCCGACGGGGCGGAGTACGGGCGAGGCGGGGACGGCGCGGGCGAGGCGCGGGCAAGGATGGATGAGGATCGAGGCGGAGGCGGGCGCGATCCCTCGGTGGATTCCGAGATGGCGTCGTTCGCGTTCCGGGCGGTTTTCGGCGTGGATTAGTCGCTTCGGCGCACGGTTTCTTCGGTGGAGGTAGGGTGACGGAACACCACTGCGTTCTGCTCGTTTCCCCTGCCATTGCACGTCGTTCGGCGCGGAAACAGCTGTGTTTGGGTCCGTTCTAGCGAAACTGTGGTTTTGTGGGTTTCGTAGGGTCGGTCGGGAAACGGCGACGGTTTCCAGATCGGTTACTGTCAACGGATTCCTTGGGGCGAGAGCGTTCTTTTCCCCCTGATTTCGTCTCGATTGGTGGTCCCGTTGGACCGGTAGAGCTCCGAGAAGCTCGGTAACCCTTTTTGGGTAACTTCGGTAGAATCGCTCGTTTCTCGCGATTCGTGCGTCGTTTTGACTCCGGTCGGAGTCCACGTGATTGCCAGGGTGGTTGTGGTTGTATCCCCTTCGTTTCGGCACGAACGGGGCGTGGAAAGGCTACGATCGGGAGACCCCCTGGGTTTACCCGCCGTGATGGTTGGGCGGTCGAACCGGGCCCGTCCATCGCGAGGGCGGTTGCCTTTGGCCCGTTCATTTTCTCTTGGTTTTGGGGTTGTGCGGTCGCACGATAGACCGCACATTTGTTGTGCGGCCAGGTGAGAACCGCATGTCTCCCCCATGGACGGTTGGTACCCAGCCGTCTGTCCTTCCGTGGGCTTGTGCGGCCAGGAGCTGACCGCATATCCCAGTTGACCCTTGGTCAACAGTTTAGTGTCGGTTGGGTTGTGCGGTTTGGTCAAAACCGTTTTGACCGGCACTGGAGTAGGTCGGTTAGGTTGTGCGGACGATCCTTGGCCGCACATCCCCTTGGGCGGTCCAGCCCTAACCGTCCATCCTCCATTTGGGGTTAGTCCGATTAGAGCCTTGTGCGGCTCCTGCCTGACCGCATGTATTTTTGAGCGGCTGTGCCCTAGCCGCACATCCCTTGAGCGGCCCAGGGTGAACCGCACATGTGCCAGTCTAACCCGGTGTTTCCGTTTTGACTGATTCGAGTCCCGGGTGTGTGGTTCTCGAACCACGTGCCGACCTGTGGCCTGACGGATGTTGTGCACGTCGTCGGGGCCAGGTGTCGTGGTACGTTGGAGTCCCGGATGTAGAGTTCTCGACTCGTGTCACCGTGCGTTGACGTGTGTCATCGGTTTCTCCGAAAAGCGATCCCCGAGTGGGTCCTGTGTGAGGCCTTGGGCTGCGAGCCCAGTTGTCCAGTCTGGAGCTGGAGGCTTCCCTCTTTTCCTTGAGTTGGGCCACAGCTTGGTGGTGTGCAAGTTGCCTTGGGAATCGTGCTTCTGTGCTTTCCGCGTGGGCCGTGTGTGTGGCCTTAGTCCTGTGAGTTCCCTTCCCAAGGGAATGGTCTCGGCGGCTCGTGAGCTGCCTCGGTATTCGTGCTACAGTGGTTTTAGACCTAGAGCTTGGACTAGATTGACGGCCTTGTGCTGTTGCGTGCAACGGTCTTGACCCCGAGTCTTGTGACTCAAGGACCGTTGGGTGTAGTGCGTCTAGAGGACTGTCCAGAGCCCAGTGACTTAGCGTCACTTGGGTTTTCTCGACTCTCGCGCAGGGTGTGTGCGCGGCTGTGGACTGTGAGTCCCGTTTCTTCTCCGACTGTGGTCATCGTGCGACGGTGCTAGTACGTGGGATGGTCCCCGTACTTTGTCGGATGCGGACGTTGTTTTCCGTTGACTTGAGAGTCTACTCCTTCAGTGACCCTCCACTAGTCGTAGCCTACTAGTACGCGTGTGCTAGTCGCACCAGGGAGTGGTGTACGGGCTTACCCTTAGAGGCGGTTTGTGGACCGGTTGCCGTCGGGCCCCACGTCTTGCAGCCAGAGTCCGGCTGAGGGGAAAACCGGTCAGAGGGCCAGACCAGGGACGCGCGGTCTGTGTGTGCACACGTGGTTGGGGGCGGTTGGACCCACGTCGACGGGCGTGACCCCAGCTAGTCACTTGTTTGTGGTTACTTGTACGGTGTTCGCGCCTCGGGTAGGACCTACCACGTCAGGCGGTTCACCTGCGGTGCGGTGTAAGACGTCAGGGGACGCTACCGGCTGTGCTTCTAGTGGGTGGTACTCCTGTCGAGTACGGAGTGACAGACTATCAGTTTCCGTGATTTCGACCTTCGGGTTTTCGGTCGTGTTGACCGTTGAGTTCGGTTGTTTCGCCGTGGCGCGTGTGTTGGTTTTCGCGCCAAGGGTCTAATGCTAGTGGCTTTACCGAGGTTGGGTCTTGTTGTGCGGTACCCGCGATCGGATGGTCGGGGTTGCACCTTGGACAGCGTGTCCAGGTCGGCTGTGTCCGAGGGACAGGCCTCTACGGCGTGGTTGCCGTGTGTTCTTGCTTCGGTAGGTGGTACTAGTGTGGTTCGGTAGCTTCGACTGCGTGATCGAGGTGTGCCTTCTGGTACAGTAGGAGTAGCTGTAGTGCCGAGTTTTTGACCGGCCACCGGTTTGCTGTTCCTGCTGTAGTTGTAGCTTCCTTTCCGCTACCGCCGTTGTTTCCGGTTGGGGTTCCGCGGGATCCCTGCTGAGTCTCTGTTTTGGAGACTCATTCCCTGCTTTTCAGGTGTAGCGGTTCTTCCTCGTGGTTCGAGGGTGCGGAGCGGAGGTTCTCAGTTTCCAGCTTGCCGGGCCGAGTGTTCACTTGGCATGTGGTACGCTTTACTGCTTTAGACTGTACTTTCTGTTGGACTGGACTCTGTTGTAGTTGTTTATTTATTTCTGTTAATTGTTGAGTTGTCCTGCTTTATTTCCTATTTCTTTGTGCCTCCACACTCCTTCTAGCCCTTCCGAGCCCTCCCGGCTCGTGGGCGGCGGTGCGAGTCTCGGGTTATCGGGCCTTCCCGGTAATCGGATTCTCGGGTCGTTACAGCTGGTATCAGAGCGGTGGTTGTGGGCGTACTTAGGAATTCGAAACATTGCAGTGATCAGAGTCCGTAAGGTCCAGTACAGTCGGCAGCTGGCATAGGGTTTTGTGCTTGTTTTTCCGCTTTGTTTCTCGCTTGAGAGCTTGAGTGCGCTGTGCGGCGCTGTGAAGGTGGTCGCTGTCCGCGGCTTTCGTGCCAGCGTAGGGTCTAAGGATCGAGGTCGAGAGCCTTCTCCCTCATCGGTGGTGGCCCTGGTTGTGCTGCGTTGGGCAGAGGTTGCTGGCAGGCGTGAGCTCGCGGTGCTGCGTTCAAGGAACCTGCAGCGTGGTCAGGTGTCTGGTGCGGACTGTTCGTGGTTAAGTGGCCGTGAGCGTGCTCTGAGGGAGCTGCTGTCGGTTTTTGGTCACTCCAGCTTGAGGTTTGTCCAGCTCCTGAGGCGTTCTGATCGAGAAGTGTGCTCCGGTGAGCGGAATGTCTTCTCGGTGAGCTGCTGTTTCGTCGAGCCTGATGTTTTGTCGTGCTCTGTTGCGTCAGAAATGACGTGTCGGTCCTGATCGTTCTGCTGATTTCGAGGCAGGATTTGGCAGAGATGTCCCGTTAAGTCTTTGCTCCTGTGCTTCTGTCAGTGGATGGGTTGTGTTCGCCCTGGAGTTGGCTTGAGATGTGAAGGCTCCGCGGTGAGTTTCGGGACTCGAGGGTGAGCATCGGCGGTTGTCGGTTATGGCTCGTGTGGCGGCTCTTGGCATGCCGTGTTGCAGTTCGAGGAATTGCAGCGGTGGTGCATCGAGAGATGCTGTGATGGTGGTCCGACGTGACACTCGTCGAGTGTGTCGGAGGCGCTGACCTGATGGAAGCGATGGTTTTCCTTGGTGCTGGATGGTGCTGTTTCCAGCGTGCGCGAGGTTCGAGGTCAGGTCGAGCGTGGAGTTCTTCCGTTGGTCGGAAGTGCGTTTGGTCTCCCCTTTGGTTGGAGAGATTGTGTTGGGTTAAGGTTTGCCGTCTTGCATTGTGTGCCCGGATTGGTTGGCCTTGTGTGCCATGAAGTCCGTGCGAGACGTGCTCCTTGTCTTGGCAAGGTGGTTGTCTGTGAGAAGTTGTGCCCATTCCCTTGTCGTGTGAGGGTGTGCTGGCGCTGTTCCGGAAGGACGAGTGCTGGTTGGGCGGTGTTTGCTTTCTCGGCTGTGCGCGCGTGGATCAGAGTGCGCAGCGGAAGCGTGGTGGGCTCGTAACCCATTGGTTCAGGATCGTAGCATTGGTTGGTACGGGCGGATTCCTGAGTTTGCGTTGAGCATTGGAGGATTGGTTCCTCGGTGTGAAACGTGATTTTGCCGTGCCGTTGCTCGAGGTATTATGGTTCTTGGCACTGGCAGGATGGAGTGTTGGGGAATGTGCTGGCTAGTGCGCCGCATGAGTACCATGTTCCTGTGTTGGAAGCCGTGTCAGGCGTTGGTGTTGGACCTGGATGGGGTTGTTGAGGATGTCGCCTGACGATGGTCGAGGACGTGTTGGTCAGAGTCGGTGGCTTGGTGTCCGACTTGTGTTCCCAGTCGTGTCCTCGGTTGAGATCGTGTTTTGAGGCAGTGGTCTCTGGCAGACGATGGGTCCCGGTTGGCGGCTGTGAGTGGCTGGCGAGCCTAACCGTGTGACCGACCACAGCAGCATCTGTTGGTTCTACGGTCTTGTCGGATTGTGACGGTGAGATGTTTATTGCTTAGGGACCCACGAGCGCTATTCAGGTGGTGTCCCGTGGCTCTGTGGTAAGGGCGGAATCGGGATTGGCAGGTGTCCACTTGGATTGATCGAAGGATTTGATGAGACCAGACGTAAGAGTGACGCTTGTGGGCGGAGGCCTTCTGTGAGATTAGCGTCGGTTGGTGGTCCTTGATAGGACGTTGGTGTCGCAAGGTTATCCCTGGTTTGGTGATTAGCATGGGGTGGTTCCCTATAAGTCTGAGTCCCGTGAGGTGATGACTGAAGACGCCATGTTCTGTCATTTGGTTTCGTCGTGCTCCCCGAGAGGGTCGAGTTGGCGCGATGATCGAGCTCGGATGCGGAGTCCGAGAGGAGTGTAGCTCGAGATGTGGCATCGGTCTATGTGTGAGTCAGCGGATGGCCTGCTGTGAATTGGATCGTGCCTGTTGGGCCGGTGGAGGTTTCCCGTTGACGTGTATTTGGCGACCAGTGGATGGTCTTTTCAGAGACAGAAGATGCTGGTTGTTGGGGCTCGAGCGTGGCGAGAGCTGAGTGCCAGCGAGACCTTTGGTGGTCGTTTCTGTGATGTGCCTTTCCGGATGGGATCTGGACTTTGTCGAAGTTTGTCTTCTGACGAGAATTGGCACGGTGTTGTGTCCGGCTTTCGGCTTGCCATGTGTGGGGTGTTTCTTGGTGTTGAGCCGATGTGCTGGTTGCGGTCTGTTGAGCTGGCTGCTTGAGCTGGTGGAGGCTCTGTATTGGTTGTCCCCTTGAGAAGGGTGTGCGACCTGTCAGCTGGTTGTGAAGCTGATGTGTGTTTTGTCTGCTGACCCTGGGGTGGATCAGTAGCTGTTGCTCGTGTCGAGGGTTGTGTTTCCTCGGTGAGCGAGATCGTGGCTGCGGCGCCACGGTGGATTCTCGCGTTGTCTGAGGTGATGCCAGACTGTGTCCTTTAGTATATGCCTGCTCTGTGGCCGGTGTGCTCGGCGAGAGGAGCGAGGTGTTGTGTGTGATTGTGAGTCTGGCTGTGTTCCTCAGGATCCGTGTTTTCGTGAGAATCGAGGTTTTCTGTGCTGGGGCCCTGACAGCGTGTCAGTTGGTTCAGTGTTCTTCCTCTAGGACGTCGTTCTAGGTCCTGAATTTCGAGGACGAAATTCCTTTAAGGGGGGAGGGCTGTAATGCCCCGGATTCTTCGGATCCTTTTCGTGGGCTCCGGATCTGGTTTCTCGGATTGTCCAACTCTGTTTTGTCTGAAATTTCGTTTCGGACATCTTTCGTGTTCGGATCGGTGCGATCCGGAGTCGTTTCGGAGGCCCGGAGGCGTTCCGCGGCTTTTTCCGCGTGTGTTTTTCCGATTCCCGGCGTGGGTTTCGGCTTTCCCTTCGGAACCTCGTTGCGGGTGAACCGGGCCGTTCACCAGGGCGCGAGTGGTACCGTTGCGATCGGTGCGTTCCGAGGATCGCGAGGGTGTGATTTTCTATTTTTCTGGATTTTTCCGATTTTCCGGATTTCCCTATAAATAGCTTTTCTCTCTCTCTCCCCTCTCATTTCTCATTTCTCTCCCTCTCTCTTCTCACGCTCTCTCCTCTCTCCCTCTCTCTCCGGCGGCCGACGGGGCGGAGTACGGGCGAGGCGGGGACGGCGCGGGCGAGGCGCGGGCAAGGATGGATGAGGATCGAGGCGGAGGCGGGCGCGATCCCTCGGTGGATTCCGAGATGGCGTCGTTCGCGTTCCGGGCGGTTTTCGGCGTGGATTAGTCGCTTCGGCGCACGGTTTCTTCGGTGGAGGTAGGGTGACGGAACACCACTGCGTTCTGCTCGTTTCCCCTGCCATTGCACGTCGTTCGGCGCGGAAACAGCTGTGTTTGGGTCCGTTCTAGCGAAACTGTGGTTTTGTGGGTTTCGTAGGGTCGGTCGGGAAACGGCGACGGTTTCCAGATCGGTTACTGTCAACGGATTCCTTGGGGCGAGAGCGTTCTTTTCCCCCTGATTTCGTCTCGATTGGTGGTCCCGTTGGACCGGTAGAGCTCCGAGAAGCTCGGTAACCCTTTTTGGGTAACTTCGGTAGAATCGCTCGTTTCTCGCGATTCGTGCGTCGTTTTGACTCCGGTCGGAGTCCACGTGATTGCCAGGGTGGTTGTGGTTGTATCCCCTTCGTTTCGGCACGAACGGGGCGTGGAAAGGCTACGATCGGGAGACCCCCTGGGTTTACCCGCCGTGATGGTTGGGCGGTCGAACCGGGCCCGTCCATCGCGAGGGCGGTTGCCTTTGGCCCGTTCATTTTCTCTTGGTTTTGGGGTTGTGCGGTCGCACGATAGACCGCACATTTGTTGTGCGGCCAGGTGAGAACCGCATGTCTCCCCCATGGACGGTTGGTACCCAGCCGTCTGTCCTTCCGTGGGCTTGTGCGGCCAGGAGCTGACCGCATATCCCAGTTGACCCTTGGTCAACAGTTTAGTGTCGGTTGGGTTGTGCGGTTTGGTCAAAACCGTTTTGACCGGCACTGGAGTAGGTCGGTTAGGTTGTGCGGACGATCCTTGGCCGCACATCCCCTTGGGCGGTCCAGCCCTAACCGTCCATCCTCCATTTGGGGTTAGTCCGATTAGAGCCTTGTGCGGCTCCTGCCTGACCGCATGTATTTTTGAGCGGCTGTGCCCTAGCCGCACATCCCTTGAGCGGCCCAGGGTGAACCGCACATGTGCCAGTCTAACCCGGTGTTTCCGTTTTGACTGATTCGAGTCCCGGGTGTGTGGTTCTCGAACCACGTGCCGACCTGTGGCCTGACGGATGTTGTGCACGTCGTCGGGGCCAGGTGTCGTGGTACGTTGGAGTCCCGGATGTAGAGTTCTCGACTCGTGTCACCGTGCGTTGACGTGTGTCATCGGTTTCTCCGAAAAGCGATCCCCGAGTGGGTCCTGTGTGAGGCCTTGGGCTGCGAGCCCAGTTGTCCAGTCTGGAGCTGGAGGCTTCCCTCTTTTCCTTGAGTTGGGCCACAGCTTGGTGGTGTGCAAGTTGCCTTGGGAATCGTGCTTCTGTGCTTTCCGCGTGGGCCGTGTGTGTGGCCTTAGTCCTGTGAGTTCCCTTCCCAAGGGAATGGTCTCGGCGGCTCGTGAGCTGCCTCGGTATTCGTGCTACAGTGGTTTTAGACCTAGAGCTTGGACTAGATTGACGGCCTTGTGCTGTTGCGTGCAACGGTCTTGACCCCGAGTCTTGTGACTCAAGGACCGTTGGGTGTAGTGCGTCTAGAGGACTGTCCAGAGCCCAGTGACTTAGCGTCACTTGGGTTTTCTCGACTCTCGCGCAGGGTGTGTGCGCGGCTGTGGACTGTGAGTCCCGTTTCTTCTCCGACTGTGGTCATCGTGCGACGGTGCTAGTACGTGGGATGGTCCCCGTACTTTGTCGGATGCGGACGTTGTTTTCCGTTGACTTGAGAGTCTACTCCTTCAGTGACCCTCCACTAGTCGTAGCCTACTAGTACGCGTGTGCTAGTCGCACCAGGGAGTGGTGTACGGGCTTACCCTTAGAGGCGGTTTGTGGACCGGTTGCCGTCGGGCCCCACGTCTTGCAGCCAGAGTCCGGCTGAGGGGAAAACCGGTCAGAGGGCCAGACCAGGGACGCGCGGTCTGTGTGTGCACACGTGGTTGGGGGCGGTTGGACCCACGTCGACGGGCGTGACCCCAGCTAGTCACTTGTTTGTGGTTACTTGTACGGTGTTCGCGCCTCGGGTAGGACCTACCACGTCAGGCGGTTCACCTGCGGTGCGGTGTAAGACGTCAGGGGACGCTACCGGCTGTGCTTCTAGTGGGTGGTACTCCTGTCGAGTACGGAGTGACAGACTATCAGTTTCCGTGATTTCGACCTTCGGGTTTTCGGTCGTGTTGACCGTTGAGTTCGGTTGTTTCGCCGTGGCGCGTGTGTTGGTTTTCGCGCCAAGGGTCTAATGCTAGTGGCTTTACCGAGGTTGGGTCTTGTTGTGCGGTACCCGCGATCGGATGGTCGGGGTTGCACCTTGGACAGCGTGTCCAGGTCGGCTGTGTCCGAGGGACAGGCCTCTACGGCGTGGTTGCCGTGTGTTCTTGCTTCGGTAGGTGGTACTAGTGTGGTTCGGTAGCTTCGACTGCGTGATCGAGGTGTGCCTTCTGGTACAGTAGGAGTAGCTGTAGTGCCGAGTTTTTGACCGGCCACCGGTTTGCTGTTCCTGCTGTAGTTGTAGCTTCCTTTCCGCTACCGCCGTTGTTTCCGGTTGGGGTTCCGCGGGATCCCTGCTGAGTCTCTGTTTTGGAGACTCATTCCCTGCTTTTCAGGTGTAGCGGTTCTTCCTCGTGGTTCGAGGGTGCGGAGCGGAGGTTCTCAGTTTCCAGCTTGCCGGGCCGAGTGTTCACTTGGCATGTGGTACGCTTTACTGCTTTAGACTGTACTTTCTGTTGGACTGGACTCTGTTGTAGTTGTTTATTTATTTCTGTTAATTGTTGAGTTGTCCTGCTTTATTTCCTATTTCTTTGTGCCTCCACACTCCTTCTAGCCCTTCCGAGCCCTCCCGGCTCGTGGGCGGCGGTGCGAGTCTCGGGTTATCGGGCCTTCCCGGTAATCGGATTCTCGGGTCGTTACACCCACACACGACTGACAAGCAAAAGATGGCAGAGAGGGCAGCCATCTTGAGATGTTGTCGGTGAGAGGAGATGTGCTGCAATATAAGAGGTGGAGGGGATGGCTAGCCAATACATCCTCTCTCTGCTCTCTCCCCCTTCTCTCCCTCCCCCCTCCCCTTGTCCTCCGGCGAACCTGGGAGAAGCAGGATGGTGAGGGGGTGGCTGGTCGGCCCTTCCTCTTTCTCTCTCCCCCTTGTCCTCCGATGTATTCGGGAGTAGCAACAATCAGAGGAGGTGGCTGGCCGATCCCTCTTTTCCCTCTCTCCCTCTCTCTTTCCCCTTCTCTTCCACCCCCTCCCCCTGTCCTCTAGCGGGCATGGGAGCAGCAGGTGGTGGAGGGGGTGGCCGGCTAGTCCCTCCTCTCTCTACTCTCTCCCCCATTCTCTCCCTTCCCCCTTCCCCTATTCTTTGGCGGACCTAGCCTGGGAGTAGCAAGAGGCGAAGGGAGTGGCTAGCCGATCCCTTCCTCTCTCTACTCTCTCCCCCACTCTCTCTCTCTTCACCCCCCTTCTCTCCCTCCCCCTCCCCCTATCCTCCGGTAGACCTAGGAATAACAAGAGGTGGAAGGGGTGGTCGGCCAGTCCCTCCTCTCTCTGCTCTCTCCCCCCCCCCTTCTCTCCCTCCCCCTCCCCCTTCCTCCGGCAAACTTGGGAGCAGCATAAGGTAGAGGGGATGGTTGGTCGATCTCTTCTATTAACTAGTTTGACCCGTGCCTGGGGTGCCCAAAAGGGGCGAACGCCACACAGGAGGCTAATGCCTCCTATCCCACGTGGGCGAAAAAACTCACGAAAGGGTCACATCGTCCTCCCTCTTGCGTCGACTCTGGGTTCTTTCTTGACCCTCTTCCTCTCCCATGTTCGAATAGAAGAAGACGCTCGCAAGGGCACCCAAGTCACCCTCTCTCTTCCACGCTATGGGGGGTCCCTCCTCTTCTTCCATCTCTGTCTCTCTACGTCTATGAGCGTGTCGTGCTTTAGGAGACGGTCACGAAAGATCTAAGTCCCGTGATGATTCTCGATTGTGTCTCTGGGACAGTATCACCGTACGTAGTTCTTGGATTTAGAGCGTAGACCCATTGAGCTAACTCTAGTACATGGCCATCTCCGCGACTTCGTGACGTTGCACGGGTAGAAGTCTGACTCTAGTAGTCGACTTTGTATCCATATAATAGTACGCAAGTGTTTTCTGTTTACGCTTCTGTTTTCACTGATACGTGTATGTTTTATATCCGCTACGAGATATGCCCTTTGACTTTGAATTTATTTTGTTATTATCACGAGATTATCCAACACCTTTCTCTCTCTCTTCCTATGGCCCCTTCTCTCCCTCCCCCTGTCCTTGGTGGACTTAAGAGAAATAGGACGTGGTTGGCCGGCTCCTTCACTCTCCCTATGTTCCCCCTTCATTCTCTCTCTCAATAACCGATGACATTTTCATCTTTTACTAAACATGGGTGAAGTTAATCATATATGAGTTAATATTTTTTTACATCATATTGCGCTGAAGTAATGACAAGGATTTGTTTAGTGTAACGAGAATATTGTAAAAATTTTCTAACAAATAATTGTAAATGAGGGATTAATACGTAAATATCTATATTTATAGAGATTAAAAAATAAATTCTCTCTCGAAGAAACAATAAAAATAAACTCAACATAACTATTATGAAAATGTTGTGGGTTACCATATTGTTCAGACAACGATGTAATTAAATTCAATATTCTGAATTTGAGAACTCTCATTGAATCTTAACCTAACGACCATTCGATCCCATGATCAGATGCTTCAAATAAGAGTGACAAAAGAGGTGACAGAAAGTGGGATGGTGGATCATCACTCTACGTATTATTATTATTATTATTATATAGAAAAGTCGAGTTAATGTATAATTCACATATGGTTTACTTATTCCCCGTGGGCGAGTTTGACAAAGGGATTGTCCCTCGGTTAATCGACACCGGTTAACCGGTGGGCCCCGCCTCCTCTCGCCCTCTCCTTCACATAACTCGACTAATCGGGGGCGAGTATCTCACTCGACCCTTCGGGGTCGGTTAGCCGCCCCCCCTTATCCCAATGTCAAACACGCCCCGTAGGTACGTGCTCAGAGTAATGATCTGTGTAACGAATTCAATGTATAAAATTACGTCAACTTATAACATTTTTATATGTTCTCGTTAACCTAAGAAAAGTGAAACGATGATTATCACGCATAAAATAACAGCTCATATCAGAACTGTAGGGCTCACATAATTTTTGCATATTAAATATCCAACGCACTCGACATAAAATCACATTAACGAAACATTATTTAAGAATGAAATATTAGGTTACATAAATAAAATATTATGTTACATAAATAAAATATTTATTATAAGGATGAAATATTTATTATAAACATAGACGTCAATTGTGAAGAGTGAAGACCAATGGAATATTACAAAATTTTAAGGTCAATTTATTTAACCATGTTATTATTATTTTTTACTTTATAGTTACGTAATCATGACTAATAATTACATATGTATAATTTTTTATTTTGATCATTATATCTTATATCTTATTGTCTTTGGTTATAAAATTGGGTCGAATTATATATCAATGTTACGATGATGTCACGGTTCAAACCGGTTCGATTGAACGGTCCAACCGATTCGAAATGAAACAGGTCATTGATAGATTCAGACACCGATTCGATTACGATAATATTGATATGCATCAGATTAAAGTCAAATCTTTGCTCAAGGTAACCGATCGTTGAATTGAACACACAAAAGCATAGTTGAAAGATTTGACGGATCACCATTGCAATTTATAAATTTATACATCCCATTAGATTATGTGGTTCAAAGTGGGGTCAAAAATAAATTAGAAATTAACCCAATCCGATTACATTTTTGAATTATAATTTCAACCGAGATTGATTTCATGATTTTTGACCATCCAGACAAAACAAGAGCAAAATTTTTAATTAAATTTTAATGAAATTTACTTCAGTCGGAGGCAAAAGATGGCTTCTCTTGAAAAAGAGAGTCAAGATATATATAAAAAAGGTAATAAGCCCAGAGTCAAAACAACCTAGTTGAGCTAAATTAACCAACAAAGCATATGGATCATAAGTCATCTGTTCTACCCATGAAATATAGAAGATGGGTTTAGAAAAAAAAAATGTAGGCAAAAGTTTTCACTTTTCCAAACTAAAATTTCAACCACTAAAACCCTAATAGCTGGGGACAAAGATAGGGATTAATTTCCTTTGAATTAGAATCAAATATTTTTTAAATTCATCATAAGAGAGAGAAAACTTCTGCATGTCTGCCATTTGTGCCTTTTTCCTTGCAAGGATCTTTTACCCAATGACTGCAAAAGAGTGTCTTATATATAGAACAATCCCCAGCTCTTCTTCTTTTCAACTAAAAAATAACATCCATATTTATGAACACCAATTTTCTTGAAACAATATAAAATTGAAATTAGGGATTTTTACATATATATACCCCTATAAAGTTTTATTTTTTCAAATATACCTATCATTTGAGCATATTATCATGAATATCTTTCGTTTAGATAGAAATGTTATAATTATACCCATTTAGTTTATTGTCGTCGACGGAGGAGAATATTCCGTGAAATATCTCATCTACGGTCGTTAGATCTAAGGTCTATTTGACAAAATCAAATTTTACAGGAGTATATATACAAAAATCTTACTCTTTAACTCACACTTAACTCGGGTTAAACACACGGGAGTTACTGCGAAGACATAATCATGACATTATTCATATTTCGAGGATATTCTTGATAATATGCTCTGATAAAGAGTATATTTGATAAAATTAAACTTTACAAGGGTATATATGCAAAAATCCTTTGAAATTACTACGGCGATCTGATCAAGCGAAATTGGGAATAAGAATGCCGACCTTAGAAGTGGTAAACTTACTTAGAAAATGCCCTATTCCTGCTCTCTCCACTCAGAAGAGCTCAAGCTGGTCAGAGACCAAGAAACTGTTTTTACAGACACATTGCCATTCCACATGCAATAACTTTTGTGTGTAAGTATTCAACCAGCCATAGGTTCCAGACTTAGTTCATTACATGTTTATGCATGCATACTGCCATTAACTGGACAGATTATGCATTAAAACAATACTTGAAGAGTACCAGCCATGTATCAATGATTCCTTTCCTTCTCCAGCTTGTAGAACAGGCTCCCATCATATACTGACCTTACAGTCTCCTTAGACAGCAACCCATCTTTGTCCTTGCCCACAATGTACAGTGTTGTCCACTCCATGTGAGCAGCAACCCTGCAATGAGAATTGAGAACACACCAGCTCTGGAAGTTCAATGAATGGTTTGCTGGTATTTTACTTACAGAGGGGTTCTTTGATGTGCCATAAATTACCATCAAATTACTGTAAAACATTATTTATGGTGTTTTCTGAGGCTTAGAGTAACATAAATTTCTTGCATTTCAAAATTCTTGGCCACATATTTTATTTTCCAATTTTGGTTTTGAATAAAAACTATTAAAGACTAAAACATAGAGATTATAAAATTGGTGATTTTAGAACTGTGGGATTATGACATTTCATGGCAATACCGAACACCTCCTAAACACATCACTTCCCTAATAAGGTGAAGAGTAATTAATTGATGTGCATCTTCATTGAAGTACTTAGCCAGTCATACCTTTCAACCATGTTAAGGGTTAAACATACCTTCCATTGATGTCTCTGGGCTCTCTGTTAGCTTGCAGCATCTCATCCCTTGTAAGAAAATTTGGGTTAGTGTGTGCATGCTTTTGGAAGATCTCCTCAAAATTTTCAGGAACAAACCTGTAAAACCAAAATAACTTCGAAACTGAGACTCCACATAGTAAAACAAAATAGGATTTTTTACATAATTATCCCTTTAAATATCGGTTATAGCAAATATATCCCTCATTTGAGTATATTATAAAAATATCCTTCATTTAGTATTAAATGTTGTGGTTATTTCCCTGTAATTTACCGCCGTCGATGGGAGACGAATATTTTATGGGAGACGAATATTTTGTGGAATATCTCATCTATCGCCATTAGGAGTATTGAAATATCTAAAATACCCCTACTAAGAGAGAGAGAGAGCCCTCCCCCTCTCCCCCCACCCCCTCACTGTCGACGCCCCCTCCCCCTCTCCCCCACCTTGCAGCAGGCCCCCCTCACCCTCTCCCCCTCATCGCCGGCTCCCCCTCCCCCTCTCCCACCTCGCAGTCGGTGCCCCCTCCCCCTCTCCCCCTCACGGCCGGCTTCCCCCTCTCCCACCTCGCATTCGGCGCCCCCTCTCCCCCACCTCATAACCGGTGCCCCCTCCCCCCTCACCGTCGGCACCCCCTCCCTCTCCTCCACCTCGTAGTAAGCCCCCCCGCGCCCTCTCCCCTCACCACCCGCTCTTCCTCCCCCTCTACCACCGGTGCCCCCCCTCTCCCCCTCTACCATCCTCCCTGCTACTCCGCCCCCATCCCCTCACTATCGTCACCCCCGCTCCCCCGCACCACCGGCGCTCCCTCCCCGTCTCCCCTCTTTGGCCCTCCCTACTCTGCCCTCATCCACTCACCGTCGGTGCCCCCTCACCCTCTCCCCCCACCTCGTAGCCGATCGATAGCATTGCTCCCCCTCTCTCGCCCGTTAAGGTTTCCATCGAGAGAGAGAGAGAGAGAGAGAGAGAGAGAGAGAGAGAGAGAGAGAGAGAGAGGTAAATCGAGGGTAGATTAATAATTTCACTGTTTAACTCATGTTTAACTCAAGTTAAACTAACGAGGATTACAGTAGGGGTATAACTGTAACATTTAAAGTTAAACAGAGGATATGTTTGATAATATATTCAAATGAAAGATATATTTGACATAATCGATATTTAGAGAGATACTTATGTAAAAAACCCAACAAAATAAATAACTATGATAAAACTCTATTTGCTTGAAAATGGTATATGTTTGCCATGAACGCATACTTTTACCGAGAAATGGCATGAATTATTTGTTGGTGGTGGGGAGAGGGCGAGGGAATATAATTGGCGTCAAGATGACCAAATTCGAACTCTCGTATGACTCAGATCCCCAAGAAAATATTAATGCAACTTAGATCAAATTCAGATTACTCGTATGACGGGGATGAAACATTATTATTCAAGCTACTTCACGGTCATCATGCCAATGTTAAGATAACATAATGCCCTCGTACCATTTTATTATATATTGCCTTAACGAGAACGTTATTGCTGAAATAGTACCCTTTGCAACCAATTAGATCGTACTAGAAGAAAAAAAAAAGATCGTAATGGAAGAAATTAGTTTCTGATGTTTGCATTTTTAGATCTAGAGAAACATTGGTTTCTATTTTTGACACCTTAGAGGAGTAATTAATGTTAATCGTATATGTACTTAACAAAAGGATATTGAATTAGGGCGGTCAATAGGCTGAGCTCAGGTCGGTCCGAATCCGACTCATCAATATTAAAGTCCAAGTCCGGTCCGGACTCAATAATTTTATAAAAATGTAAAGCTCGACTAAGGTCCGATCCGGCCAAAAAAATAAAATAAAATTAAAATTACTTAAAATAATCTATTTAATAATATAAAATATGTAATCTCACTAAATTAATTAAAAATTTTATGTAAATTACTTAATTTCTTTGAAAAGAGATTTTTTAATTTTATAATTAAGTATAATAATATAATTTTTACTAAGTAATTTTAAAATTTTCAAAATAGTAAACAAAAGAAAACGGGTCGGGCTGGCTCGTGGACCGAACTCAAAGTCTGAATCCAACCCGTGGGTCTAATCCGGTCGAAAATTTTATGCCCGATTAGAGACCTACGAGTCGAAAAAGACCGTGCCACCAGGGCTGCGGATATGTTGTGCGGGCTAGGTCCATTGACACCCCTAACAATGACTATAATTGAGTGGTAAAATAAAATGGTGCATAGGATTTGTGCACCTAAGTCGAACAATGGGATAAATCTACGATGTTCACGATGACATAGTGATCAATGAATGACGCATGACTTCGAGATGATGGTTTCGAGATGACGGTGGAGATGATTACAATATCTTCCATGCTGATGATCAGGCAATGCTATAAGAACAGTGTAAGTCTCAATCTCCTTAATTACCTCCCCTCTGTGTCATAAGCACCTGAATCACTCCCATGTTTGCCTTTCTGGATGTTGCTTACATAGTACGGGCAGCAATGATGGAGATGGAAATCTTTTTACCTGCATAAACAAGGACAATTAAAGACGAACAATTTTCAGATTGGAAGAACATTTATCCATTAAACGAGAAAATAAGCAATACCATGATTCAAGTGGCCGGGGCGGCAATAACATTAATTCTATACTCTAAAAAAATTAAAACTATTTCAAAATTAACACTCCAACCAAACAAAACCCTAACATTTAACTTCCCGCCGACTCAATTAATTAAGGTTGGAACATTGGTTGGATCAGATTGAATTTAAGTCGGTCATAATTAAGTAGGGTTAGTTTTACAAGAATCGTGTGACCCGGATTTGATTTAAAATCTCTATTAGAGTAGATTTAATTAAGTGATTTATGTTTGACATAATTATGACTTGTGACTAATTATGGCCTAAAACATATGACTAATTTATATTTTACAGTAGTTTACTTCAAAACAAACAGACCCCTTAAACCATGTGTGTGAAAACAGGCTTGAAGTATGAGCGAGAGAGAGAGAGAGAGAGAGAGAGAGAGAGAGAGAGAGTCTTACGGGTTGGATTGGTCGAGTCCTGGGGCCGAGGAAGACATGGATGCCCGCGGCGCTAGCACTGGTGAAGACGGGGCCGAACCCTATCGCCCTCAACCCTGCGTCACCAACTCCCCTCTTTTCTCAACATCCCAGTACTCTGTGTGTGTGTGTGTGTTTGTGAGAGAGAGAGAGAGAGAGAGAGAGAGAGAGAGAGAGAACCTTGGTAGGTCTCCAAAGGGTAGATGAGGCCATCCTTGTTCTTGTCGAAGAAGGAGACGTGCTTCTGCAGCGCGGTCAGCTCGCCTGCAGCATGCCATGCAACAGCAGAAAACAATCAGAAACGCCGCACACCACGCCCGGAAAAGCTAGCTATGTATTACTCCATGGATGCCCAGATGCATGGCCTCTCCCACCCTGCAGTACTGCTACCACTACGTACGTACGTACGTACACAAAAGCACATATATATATATATATATATATATATATATATATATATATATATATATATATATATATATATATATATATATAAGCATACACGTACATACCAATAGGAGAAGGCGAAGCAGCCGGGGACGACGACCCCGGAGAAGCAGCCGGCGACACCGAGGCAACAGCCGCCGTGGATTGAGAGAGCATTTGAGAGAGGAAGAAGACCAACAACGCTGGGAGGAGTAGGTGAAGCAGGCACAGTGTCGACAGGGGAGAAGCAGCCATTGACCTGGCTAACCCCTGACGACATGGGAGACGGTGCCCCATATTGAGATGGTGGAGGGGGAAGTAATTATAATACTGCAGGAGCAGGAGAGGAATGGAATGGAGGCGGGCCTTGCAAAGACCCTTCACATCTATATATATATATATATATCATGATTCATGTGTGCAGTCTCCTGCGTGCATGGCTGCATATAAAATATCACTGATCTCTATTGCTGTCTAAATAAAATCTGAAGAAACCATCAATGTGACAGTTGTAATTAACTAATGCATTCACATCCTCTGGTTTAGATCCAGGAGATTTAATTAAGGAGGCGTTTAGAGAAACAAATTAAATCTTGGCCTGGCCTGTATACATATAGCATATCCTTTCATGCATGTCCACATTGATTGGCCTTTTAACTAACATAGCTTCTATCGATTTGATCTCAAAAGCAAACAAAAAAAGTAAAAGAAAGAAAAAGGAAATAGATGCAAATGATATGAAATCATGTTTGTTCTAACTCAAATTGGATCCTCACATCTGACCCTATATATAGCGAATTACTGAACTTTTTGGGTCGCATGACTGACTTCGAATAGAAGATCAGCAAGGAACTACATGACCTACAAACTGTCGATTTTTGATGTGCTTTGGGATTAATGCATAATCTCCCATTAATTATATATGATCCCATTTGAAATTAATTCAAGCAAGAAACACTTTCAGACAATGAGAAGACAACCCCACCCACAGAGTCACATTTTAAACTTTCCTGCAAATGATGATTAGCCATATTGGAACCCATAATTAACAAGATCTCCCTGTAGCAAACACCCAAACAATCCTTCTTTATTTAGGCAAAAATGAAGTCCATATATAGACCCTTCACACAGACATACACGTCAACACAAGAGAGAGTTGGGGGGAATCCCATTGCTAAGGGTTACTTTGATAATAGATTAGAATAAGTTAACCTTGACGGGTCTGGGGTGGACTATTCATGAGTTTTCATATTTTAGTTTGGTGCCTATTCTACTCGGGTCGGGTAGAGTATTCCTGCGAGAGAGGTGAAAGAGTTAATCCCATGATGTTAAAGGCTTAACTCTATCCGACCCAGACTCGTGTATAATTAGATTACCAAATTTGAAGAACTCACCCACCCGCGAATAGCCAATCCTAACTCTCATTCCATTGTCAAAGTGTCTTAAAAGAATTCCTTGTACACTTAGACTTGTTGCTTCTAATTAAAGTAACCAATCACCTAGCCGGATTTTACCCATTAACATTAAAAGAGGATGCATTAGTGGGTCTAGACTTGTTAATTAGACCGGTAGATTATTTGAATAATTAGATTATTAAAAAAGTTAGTCATGTCATTTAAAATGAAATTTCAATTTCACTACAATTTCTAAGTGCAACATGGTACCTTACCAAGAAGGATCAAATCAAAATGGAATTGTTAAGTGAATTGTTGATTTCATGATGGCTGTGTTTAAATTATCTCAGGTACTCGAATCAAAATTTGAATTAAACCGACACAGCTAGCTTCGACCTAAGTCAGGGTTTGCCGTATTAATTGTTGTTGGCACGACTGATATCATACTAGATCGTGTTGGGAAAATATATTTTCTCACACATTTATTATTTTAAATTATGATACAATAAAATTTTAAATAATTATTCATCCTATTTTGGCCAAGTCAGTTTTTAACATAAAGTTAGGTCTCCATAAACTTAAATTACAATCAATTAAACATCTGGGATAAAATTGACTAAGTAAATTTGAGTATCACCTAAGTAAACAAGACGTCCAAGTGTTAGACGATAAATCGTCTAATTAGACTCAACATAGACAGTATTCCATCTAAGCCCTCTGACATAGGCGAAAGATTAGACGATACATCGTCTACTTGAAACAGATAGACAATACTCCTTCTAAAAGGGTAAACTATCATTTGACGATGTTTCGTTTAAAGTCTCAACTTTGACGAAATATTAGACGATACATTATCTAAGACATGAAGGATGATGATCTGAGGGCTAATAGATGAAACACCGTCTAAAGAGGAAAATGACAAAACTCGATAAAACGAAAACTTTGTCTATTTCGAAAGTGAGATAACAATAAACAATATATAGTTTAAGGTAATAGATGATAGATGATAATATGTCTAAAAAGAAACTGACAAGAGCCACGGTAGACGATTTTTTGTCTAATCATGGATAGCTGAAACGATAGACGTGATATTCTATCTATCTAAGAATACATCAAAATAAAAAATAGAAAATATTTGATCTAATGTAAAGAGCAAGACGGACTTAGATGATATTTCGTTTACTCTCACTAAAAGTCAAAATTCATCGCCTTATGTTAATCTTTTTTTTCAAATGGGTGATAATTATATACGGATATATTACACTTTTGACTTGCTCAAATACCTATGTATTCCGGTTGACTGTGCTTTATTAAAACAACTACACAGTTAAATGTTCGTAACCAACAGTAAAATGCTATAATGCCATCCACGAATTGAAGACGACGTTCTTTTCGTCTAAACAATTAAATCAGGGAAAATAATGTATGTCCGGAGCCATACACCGTAAAGTAACATTTCTATCTAGCAAATGATCGTACTTATACGTATGATCTACGCATTATCTGTTGGGATACTCTCCACTCTCAAACCATATAAGAAATTAAATAAAATATTACTTTTATGCTGTGACGATAAGATATATTTTACGTACAAGCCATGCGATACGTTTTCTATATTTTATCCACATAAAGACTTGTATTTTGAACATATGTGCTTTATCACACGTCCATATTTGAGAGAAATATTTTAAGTAATGTTTCAAAGCACACAGACGTGCAGCTCCACTTAATCTGTACAAAAGTAGTAAAATGACAGACAACATATCAACGGCATAAGATATGCTCCACCTACTACCTTGAGAATGACATGCTCACACTAACAAAGTGTTGAATTTAATGTTTTAAAAATATCAAAGTTTTGTTTCCTGTGGAGTTTTGTCCCACATTGGAAGATGGGAAAAGTTTTCATCTTTTTATAGTTGGGACTCTTTACTACCTTGTGTGCTCCTTTGGGGAGACTATGATAGTTGGGCCATTTGAGCTTGTGGGCTCCTTGGGCTTTATTCTATATCACACACGCGTGTATATTGCCTTGCCTTAACGATGCCGTGTCGTGCGTGTGTGTAAGTAATATTCGACCTTTATGTTATTTTATTTTTTGACCGAGCGTCTTTTGGGTATCCTCCGCGTCTCCTCGGATTCTCTCTCTCGCGTCTCTTTGGGAACGGGGGTGTCGGTTCGTGTGCTTGACCGTTGTAGACTATGATTGGAAGTCTATTTAGGGTAGCAGTTTTTCCGAGGGTTCACATACGAAGGAACTCATCTTCCTCCGGTTTTTACTCTCTCGGTCATCTTCCTCTGCAAGATCTCGAAGTGGTCACTGTGGTGTTCGCCCCGGCGTCGTAACTTGGAGTGCGCCTTTGCGCCGCCATCGTTTGGGTCGTCGTATCTTGGGAGAAGTCTCCTCGGATTCTCTCTCTCGCGTCCCTTTGGGAACGGGGGTGTCGGTTCGTCTGCTTGACCGTTGTAGACTTTGATTGGGAGTCTATTTAGGGTAGCAGTTTTTTCGAGGGTTCACATACGAAGGAACTCATCTTCCTCCGGTTTTTACTCTCTCGGTCATCTTCCTCTGCAAGATCTCGAAGTGGTCACTGTGGTGTTCGCCCCGGCGTCGTAACTTGGAGTGCACCTTTGCGCCGCCATCGTTTGGGTCTTCGTATCTTGGGAGAAGTCTCGCCGTGGAGCCTATTGCACCGTGTAGGGGCGAAACGACTCTAAAGAAAGTGACATCGCGCTTCGACCCAAGTTTGATCTTTCTAAACTTCAATTTCACATTTTTCTGTTGATCCGTCTGATAGAGAAATCCCTCAATAGTGCATCTGTGATCTTTGATTTCCAACACAAAGAAGGTAGAAGCCTAAAAGTCAATTGGTGCAGTCTAACGTTACGACTAGAATCAGACCGTTGGATGGAAGATGTGTCTAATGTATAATGTATACATGAAGTTTGGGGCATAAATAATTGGAAGTTCTAAGAAGAACGATCATCAGGAAAAGAGGCGAACACTACTAGACCAAGAGCGCAGGCGATCTTCTTCCAAAGTATCTTCTTAACGATGACAAGCTTCTTGCACATTGAAACATAAGAGGGGATTTCATCGCGTTGAGAGCATAATCTGTAAAGTCTCTCATCTCAATAACCACTCAGAGAGGAGGAACATGATCATCCACAACATTCCTTTTATTTTCCTCCTCTATATGTCAGTTGTTCTTAATTTTTTCTTGACCTTTGTATTTTCCACCATCTGCTCATCGAGGAGCACATATGTGGAATTCTAAATCTGTTCACCCGACAATATATATAGCATTTGTTGCTCTAGGGAAATCCACAGTGTGCGTGCACTGTCGGGTTGTTGATACGGTGTATCAATTGGGTTACTGGTTCTTGAAAAATTCAGTGGTAAGGGTCGTCTTGGGGAGTTAACCCTAGAAAATTAGCGCATGTAATCTTAGTTGAAGAGGTTAGTGAAATCCTTTGTGCATTGCGAATGGATTAAGTGTAGGTCTATCAAAGAGGACATATCAGACTAGTATGAAATCTTTGTATCCCTGTGGTTGCTTGTGATTCTACGATCTTATTTCTGCTGCGTTTCAACGTTTAAATTTTAATACGCTATAATGTTTATTCGGCACATCTATTAAGTCCCCTCTAGAGTGTGCCCGATTACTAACCGATTGTGTCAGGCCACCGTAGGTAATGCCAGTATGTTGGCATGCACGCGATTCGGCAAACCCATCGACAGTCGACGACGACAGCAGTGACGACAACAGTCCGGGGTTCGTTGGTGATGGCCGGTGCTATTGCGAGACTAGGTGGTAGGTTGGGCCGGCGGTGGCCGATGTTGTCGCAAGGGGAAGCAGGCAGGCCGACCGACAATCACCGGGTGCAGTTGTGGCAGTCCTGACGAGGCAGAGCGGGCATCCCCTGACCTGCATGAACTCGTCTATTGAAGATTGAGACAAAATTTATAAAACCCGAGTTAGACCGAGTTGTGGACTAATTCGATCCACCTACATTTTCTCATATTTTAATCAATATCATGGTTAAAAGAACATTTTCCCAAAATTTGTCAGTTAAAAGTTTCTCTAAATGGTATGGCATTGTCTTGAATCTTCATGAACAATCAGGTGGCTACCAATTGGAAGGATTGTTCTGGGCTTCTAGAAACCTTGGCCGAATTATTCACGGGGAGCGCGTTAGAAGTTAATCATACGAGTTTTTGGTTTCCAACTAAAAGCTTTTAACTTCTTGCATTATGAAGTAAATAAGATTGTAGAAGGAATGCCTGATAGAATTGTTTGTTGAGATGATTTTACAGGGTGTGTTGCATCATATTCTGCTACAACTTGGGATATGAACTTGGAACCCCAACAATACTCAAGCTCATAGCTTCCCCCACTGAATGATTTCCTCTTTTGGAGGTCTGGGCAAGAAGTTAACCTGCTATGCATGAGGGGCAGGAGAAGGATAACAGGTAAGAAGACCATGGAAGCCCTAATGGAGATTTTTCCACTTTTTGATGGGAAAATTTTGGAGCAGTAAGAATTCAAGCTTGTCAGAAGACAATAAGCTGCCTTCAGTACATGCCATATTGTTATTTCACAAGTACTATGTTTATGTGATATCAAATAGAACACTTAAACTGGGTTAAATATATATTTATACATGCATGTAGCCATTAACTGAGCAAACTCTATGTATTATTAAAAGCTTATTGTCATCAAACTTTATATCATTTGGGTACATTCCTTTCCTTCTCCATCTGATAGAAGAGGCTCCCGTCGTACACTGACCTTATAGTCCCCTTATGGAGCAACCCATCTTTGTCCTTGCACAGAGAGTATAGTGTTGTCCATTCTGCATAGGCTGCAAACCTGCAATTGTTGTAAACTTGGAGCAATTAGAGACCCATCAGCTCTAGAAGGTTAGAAGTGGCTCATTAGTGTTATGTTTGCCAGACCATCAGTTTTACTTGCCCAATAAGATGAGGATGGCTCGATATGTATTTCTATTAAAGGACTTGGCAGTCATCTTTTTCATCACGTTAGGTTAGAGAACAAACCATGCAACGCTGTCGTTAGGATCTCTATTAGCTCTCAGCATCTCCATCAGCTCAATTGAAGTAAGGCCATCGGGGTTAGTGTGGGCATGCTTTTGGAAGATTTCCTCAAATTTTTCGGGCACAAACCTAGAGAACCAAAACATCATCACCAAAGAGAACCATGAAACAGAGCATATTTGGGCATGTATGTCCAACAATTAATCAAGAGTGAGTTAGGACTTCTTATATTTCTAGTTACATACTTGTGCTGGCTGCTAAGTATGTACATATTGGACCCTTCCAAAGAAGTTAGTGTTTAGTTTTCATCCTCACTTCACATATTCATTTCCTCTTGTAAAGCATCATTCACATGGTTGCCAATTGAAGTGCTCTAGGAAGACCTCCAACGATGGCTTCTTGTTTTGGTTGCCATGACCGTACACTCTCAAGATGCATATAGATAAAGCACAAAGTGAACCTACAACATGGACTGACAAAAACACAGAGCTAAATATTTGATTTATTTTATACACCTATTTCCGACATTAAGAGAAAAAAAGGCTGCCGCTTTCCTGAACTCTTCAAGGTGGTCACTTTCCTCTCGTAGGTTTTGTCGTACTTTTTGCCCACTTATGTTGTATCTCTTTTTCTTCTTCTCAAGTTGCTTCTCCTACATTCCAATGGGCCATAGCATGATCTTCTAGTTCGAGGTTTCAATAGAAACCAAGAAATAGCATCATTTCTAGGCTTTTTCATGTTCATTACCAAACATATCCTAGAAGCTACAGGGAAACAATTCACTATATTCTAGTATAACTAAATTGGCATGACCAACAAAGTTTCACCATCACTTACATTAAACAAGTAAATGAACCAAGAAGAAACTCCAAAAGATAAAAAAATGCTAACTCATTAGTTTAAGTCAACCTATTTCCAGACCCAGGGACACATGGAGGGTACCAGACTTCCCGACGATAGATAACGCCACCCTTACAACTGGAATGAGGCACACGTCTCTTCCATTTTAGTTAGTCAACTCGGTGCGACAATAAAAAAAAATGCTCACAAAACAGAAGAAAGACTTATCAGCAGAAACTGTGGGCCCTCGAGACTTTGTTGCATGCCATAAGAAAAATAGATATTGACAATCATGCACTTAACTGAGCATGTAAGTGTATCTATGGAAGGCCTTACTTAATCAACATGGCATCTGGAAAGCCATTCTGGCAAATCTTTAAAACCAGCTTTAGATCCTAATGTTAACCTGTAAATCAAAGTTATCATCCTTCCCTCTGTGTAGATTCCTTTTGAAGTCCATGGGAGCCTCTAATGGCAGCTATTCTATGAGCTTATGATGCAACTGATATGGTACAACACCCCTCTTGAAAGTCATCTAGACATAATTTCTTCTGGAAGATTTCAATAAATGTACTTGCAGACTTCAATATAGTGAAGCAAAAGGGATCTAGAAAGTACACAAAAACTGATTGGAGCAAGCAGCATAAGAGCTACTCCCAATTGAGAGCAAAAGACATACAAGGGCCCAAATTAAAGAACTTAAAATTTATAGTCCTTGTTGCAAGATTGTTTTCATGATCCCTCTGTTTTTCAGTCTTCTATATGCATTTATTGTATAATATACTGTTAATGGTGAGCAAGGATGTAGCACTGTGATGCGATATGTTCTAGCTCATCAATTGACATTGAAGGAATATGAGATACAAGCAAAATGTTGTTAACCTAGACATGGAGGCTTTGTAATTAAATAAATGGCATTTAGATCCATTTGGTTTATACATATTCTTTTTGGGGATATGAAGGGAATGCCATGATGCATGATTGCAATTAATTCTTGTGCTGCTTCATCATAGTGAAAATAATTGTAGAACATCCAGGTCTACACACCCAGGGGCTTTAATGAAGGACTTGCATAGAGAATAAAGTAACCCAGTAGCAATGTGAAACATCAACCTGTGCTGCATCTGTTCATGCTATTAACAGAATGAATTTTATGACAGTAACATGTTAGAGGATAAGAAAACATCCTTCTTGATGATCCAGCAGTAAACACAGGAGGTGAGTTCTATGACAATAGCATCTATCTCAAATCCAAGATTAATAAAATTTGAGGAAAAAACATGTAGCACATTCATTTTCTAGTTTCCAATTCCATTGTTGCATGAGTCATGAGTCATGGCCGGAAAGTTGTATTTGGCAATAGGTACAAATAAACATAGATTCATTGGGCCTAGTTCTGACCTGGGGCTGTTCATATCATGGATGGCAGTTTCGGCCGAACTGATACATTTCGGCCGAAATGTATCGGTTTCGGACCTGGACGATCCGAAACCATACACCCGAAACCGGGCGAAACAGGACGCCAACTCCCCTCTTAAAAAATATTACTTTATTATGTTTCGGGCCAAAACCGAAACCCATACTGTTTCGATTTCGAACCCAGCCAAAACCGGTCTGAAACCGAAACTGCCATCCTTGGTTCATATTCCCAACCCTGAACCAAATTAAGGACCACAGATCGTGGATAATGTTTTATTTTCAGACACATCATTACATGGCTCTGACCAACGTCACAGAAGCTAACTGTAGAGTAACTGTACAAGGCTAAAGTACTCCCTAAATATAAACTGCAGTAACTTGCAGATGAGGACTTTCAACTAATGTTAGTGCCAAAGACTTTCATTGGTGGCTGCTGCTCTGACAGTGTTATTTCCTATCTTTTTCATTTATTTTTTCAAATTAGTTTGGCTGCAATGTGCTAATAAACCGCAGTTGTTTTGACTAGTAGATCTTTCAGTGGGCTTGGGATAGCAATGCATTATTTCAGCCACCTACCAATCATAATGCTGATGTCAAGATATTAATCACACATCTCAATACAAAAAATATATAGATTACTTCTCAACAAACTTGTTTACATCTACTAATTCTTTCTGACAAATCGAGTGACTTGCACAAGAAAAATATAATCACAGAATTTCAAAGAATGATGTCAAACATCTTTGGAATTAAGAAGAAAATACTCGAGAAATGATGACAATCTTAATTGTTGAGGTCTAGTCCTACATGGCCACATCGGATAATCTGTGGGCACCTACCATCTTTATTTGTTCAAAATTCCCCCAACTCAATAATTAGGTTTTCAGTTAGAGTTCGGGCCTTTAATATGGTATCAGAGCTGGCCTTTCTCATTTAGGTTGCCCCACCCATTCAATTGCACCATTTATGCCGTATTCCGTAACCATTTGGGTTCGGTGCCAGAGAAAGTGTTGCAGTTGAGTCCCACGTCAGATAATCTGTGGGTGCCCTCCCTCTTTATCTATAGAGGATTCCTTTAACGCCTAGGTTTTGAGTTCAAGTTTGGGCCTTTAACATGATATTAGAGCTGGGTTTTCATTCGGGCTCCCCCACCTATTCATTTGCACTATTTATATCGTAACCATTCGGGTTCGGCACTAAGGGGGTGTTGAGGTTTAGTCCCACATTGGATAATCTATGGGCACCTACCTTCTTTATCTGTTCAGGTTTCTCTCAACTCAACACCTAGGTTTTGGATTAGAGTTTGGACTTTTAAGATTGATGAAAAAAAGGATAATGCAGGGGCCATTTCTGTACCTCCCTTCGGTGTCATAGACGCCAGAATCACCCGCATGTTTGCCTTTGTGAATGGTACTTACATAAATTGGGAGAAGCGGAGATGTCAATTTTCCCTGCATAAATGAAAACATATAAGCAAACTTTTCTGACTAATATAAACATTATCCATTTAAGTACATGAATGTCATTATTGAAGAGGAGAGGCTATCAGGGTTGTGTTAACCTCCATGGCATAATTGAAATAATGATTGAGTCTGTCCCGATTTATTGAATAAGTGAGTTACTTCCCAACTAATATAACGGAAGACCAGTATAAGTGATGTTTGCCTTATAGTTATTACCAAAAAACCATGCACTTGAAAGAAAAGAGAAAGTATCAATACAAAAAATGTGAATTCCAAGAGCATGCTGGTAGAAACTATAATCCACATAATGGTTTGGCATGTTGGGCAGACTTACTTCGGTTCATATGCTTGGTCTTGGTTTTGGAGCTTTGAAATGTGAATCACTTGGATATGTTCCAATAGCATGGTTGGGTGTTCATGGGGCATCTGACTTTCTTTCAACACTTATACATGAAAAAGATTTGGAAGACTCATAAGAGTTAGAGCCAAATCCCCATAAATCTTCACTGAATTGGAGCTATATGACATGTTACTTGGACTTTGTGAATTTTCGTATATAGAGTGATCCAAACTTGCATCATCTATAACTTGATCGTAACGGAGGATAGCTGAAACAAATGCTTCAATAAAGCTGGAATCCACTTAAGGTGTAAACATGAATTTCAAAGATATATTTGGAGTTTGGACTTCCTTGTGACCTGGTTCCAGACCTCAAGTGAGAGCCCAAGGTCACAAAGATTTAACTCTGACCTTAGGCATTGCCAGAGGGCAGCTGTGAACATCTGTTATTTACATTGAAGGAGATCATGGTATGGCCAACCAGTATAATGGGATTTGGAAGCTTTGCTCTGTGCAACTTGTCCCCTTGATTTTGTTGGCCTCAGAAAGGGGCAATTTGTATCTCCTAAAGAAGCAGAAGATGAGTTTTCCTTGCTCCTTGAAAAGGTGTATTTGACGATTCCGAAAGGTAGGCAAATTCTTGTTCAGAGGTCTTTTATGACTGGAAGATGAAGAGCATCTGGTTTGGCTAAACGTCAACCGTATAAGTCTACGAGAATTTACATTTTTCAATATTTACTAAACAATAATTTTTCACCATTTGTGCTGACTCACAACTAGTCAAGACCTTAACATGCTGGAGGAATCAATATGTAACGAACAAGATTACGTCAACATTCATATATGTGCTTATGTCATACGACATGCAGGAAATCCATGAAACTTGCAATTTCAGTAGTCTCATTTTCAAATCCCTCAAACTCAATTTCAAGCCTTTTCCAAGTCTTATTCCAAACATTAAATATTCTCATGTTGGCAACTGCCAACATTAAGCTATCAGCTCTAAAAACATAAAGGCCATCTTTGGAGCCCTCTGAGAACCAAACTGGTTAACTACAGTTTTAACGTAGTTTAGCATTGCATTTAGTTATGAAATGTTGGCGTATAGCATAAGCCCATCCGCTCATTCCTTCCCCCACAAAATAACTTGCTTGCTTTCTATCGTTCAAAGAAAAGCATGAAGAAACAAGAGAGCCTCCTTGAAGTCTAGCTGTGACAACGTAAAATTGCATTAACTCTTAACATTGTGCAATTTGGAGGCAAAGTATGTAATCCTTAGTGAAATTGTGTCAATAGGAGTTCCCCAAAATGGTGGAAATCTGCATGAACTTGGGCAAAGCTATGTAACCCATGAAATTATGCAATTTTGACTGTGTGATCCAATAAAACTAGGTGAATTGGATACCAAGTCTACTAGTTAAAATGTGCAGCTCGTGAGAGTCTAGACCCTATAGTAGAACTTTATATGCTCTATTGGGCAATTTGGATCCAGAATTTTGTAAATTGAATATCTAAGAGCGTTAAGGCATGGTTCCTAATATGTTGGAGCTAGGCATATGCTTCCAAATATCATCTTAAAAATTGTTTTTATAAAAATCTCTACAGTTGCAGAGAGAGAGAGAGAGAGGTCATACAGGCGCTGTCTTAGGGCTGAGCACGCCATTGATGAACAAAGCACTGGCACTGGAGAATGCGGCGCCGCACCCAATCGCCCGGAAACCTGCACCCGAGTTAGTACCCTTTTCCCTAAATACTTGGGTAAACGCAAAAAGCAACTGTTTCCGTGTGTCTAATCTAACACCATAAAGCATTCTAGAAGAATACAAATCCAACAAGACAAGAGTTCCAGCAAGAAATGGAAGGTGGTAGGAGCAGAACCGAGGAGAACGGGAAAAAATCCAACCTTGATAGGTTTCCCAGGGGTAGATGACACCGTCCTTGTTCCGGTCGAAGAAGGAGACGTGCTTCTGCAGCGGGGTCATCTCCTCTGGCGGCATCGCCACCGTTCAACAACAGAAAACCATTAGAAAACGCATGCCACATTGATGCCCAGACGGCCTCCAAGCCTGTGCTACTACGTACATAAGTATAAACATACCAGCAGGAGAAGAAGAAGACGTAGACGAAGCAGCCATCTCACCCGCGCTGGAGGAGGAGAGCACAGAGAGGAAGATGAGAGCTTGGACGAGGTGATGGAGCAGCCACCAGGGAGAAGCCATTGCAATGGAGAATGCTGGACATGGCAGATGATGGTCCATGAGAACGCCGAGTAAGTATAGAGTTGGAGGGGCTGTGGCGGTGGGTTTGGGCTGGCGGTGGCGACACCTGCTTGGGGGAGAGATCAGATATGAGGGCACCCGGCACCTTACTGGACGAAAAGCCTCCTTTCCTCACTTGTCATCTCTCTCTCTATATATCTCTATCTCTGCTTATCTCTGTGCTGCCACCTCGATCGGTTGGCCTTTTCCCTCGCATTCCCGTCCAGCCGTCAAGCCTTCTCCTTTACTCTCTCTATCTCTCTCTCTCTCTCTTTCTCTCTCTCTCCCCCTCTCTCAAACTGCGAGCTTGCTGCTGTCACCTCAAACTCGGAGGGGAGCGGACATTGATGTCAAAGCTTGGATTTTTCCAGGTGGGTTTCCTTCTGATGATGTGGGGGAATCGAGCGTCCTAGCTCGTGAATATGGGGGAAGCCAACGATAGATGGAAGCTGCGAGGTCATCGCCATCGACAACGCTGTTTTTGGTTGCTTTCTTCCTCCGCGGTCGCTGCGTCGTGTGCTGGTGAAACAACATGGTTCACATGCAGACGCGGCCAACCGAGCACTTGATGCCTCCAAGCAATCACAAGAAAGGAATCCAGATTGATGAACATATTTTTCTCAGAAACGTTTTGCTCTTTGAGGCCCGCCCCCCGTCCACACCCCAAAATAATAATAAAGAAACATTTTGCTATCACGGAGGATTATATTATTGAAATCAACAAAAATAACAACAAAATAATTAAAAATAAATAAGTTTAAAAAAATTTGTTCAATCGAAGAGTTTAATCGTTCGAACTAATAGATCTATTATCACCCAACATGTAGATCTAGCGACAACTGTCTCCTAGAGATATGACGACCCTTGGATAGGCGATTTCCTCTCTCTCGTCGACATGTCCTCGAAGAGAATTTTACGAATCTCGATCTAACTTTTAATAACTCAACACAACAAATGAAGAGAAACAAGAAAGAAAAAGAAGTGGATAAATAGGAAGCACATATGTTACATAAAAGTCGAAAAATCAATGATCACTATAGGTGATCTATTTATAAGCTTTTGGGAAGGGCTCCAATTAAGGAGCATCCACGGATGACGCTCCTTAATAGGAGATTTCCCAAATGTCAACAGGGTGACATCATTTTCAAAGATACATTGCAAGTGTCAAATTTTGGTGCCTACCACGTATGTCACATATAATGATGAACAGTAGGTCGATAGTGGAGGTTTTCAAATCGCACGAAAATGTCTAACAATCTTCCATATGATTTAAAACATTCGAATCAATTAAAGTAAAATAATTAATAAATAGAAGATTGTTGAGTCATTTATACTATGCAATAGTTGAAAATGACTTTCGGTTTAAATTTTCACTTAGTGATGTTTGAGATTATTTGTGGGAACGCTTGATGGATTTGTTTTGAATCAAATCTCATGGTTCAGACTTTCCTAAATTCACACACAATATAGCCCAATCGAGATTTCAGACGAGTTGCGCTATTAATGGCCTTACACAGCTATCTCATGTGTGTTTTAGAAGATAGTCCACATCTCATAGTCGCGGTCTCCTCACGACTCCACACATGTCGTTGAATCTTTCAAGGGATGTGAGCAAGACAACACCCAACCTCTTGGGTCTTAGATTTATTAAGAGTATATACTCATCCTCACCTCTTGCTTCTTAAATGAGCATGGGCGCCACAAGGATGATAGCAAAATATAACACTGTTCCACATAGTTACCTATCAAGTTTGTTTCAACCCATTGAATCTCCGTGAGGTTGGGTTGCCACTGTGGTAACTTATTTATTTTATGAACTCAATCTCATCCCCGTCGACGCTTCTAGAACCATCATTCTAGATAAGCCTTTTATGAATGTATCTGCAAGATTTCTTTCTAATTTCACAAAATTTAAGACTATCAACTGTTGCTTCATTTTCTATCTTATCGACTTGTGTCGCACTTTCAAGTACCTATTCATTTTCGCATCAACATTTGCCTGCATACATTTATCAATTGATGATTTACAATCACATAAAATACATATAGAGGGTAAATGGTATGCCATTAATGGAATATCAATCAAAATATCTATCAACCATTCAACTTTTATACAGGTAGGGTCTAGTGTAATCATTTTAGATTCTATTGTGCTTCTAACACATTTCATTTGGTGGATTTCCGTTACATTGCACCTCCTCCTCCTAAGAGGAAGATAAAACTCGATGTGGATTTGACATCTAATGAATCATTAATCCAGTTTGCATCACTATATCCTTCTAAAACAGAAGGGTAACTAATATAATGTAGTCCATAAGTCATAGTGCCTTTTAAGTATCTGAGTACTTTTTCTAAGACATTCCGATGACTCTCATTAGGGTTTATGATATATCTACTAAGCATATTAACTGCATAGGTAATATCAAGCCTGGTGTAATTTGTTAGGAATCCAAGTGATTCTATGATTTATGCATATTCACTCTGTAACGTTGGATGTCCTAAATTTTTTAAGGTAAACACCAGAGTCATAAGGGATGAAAATTAGTTGACAATCTATATGATAAAATTTTCTAAGGATTTTTTCTATATAGTGAGATTGTAATAAAGTTATTCCACTCGAATTTCTTATGATCCTAGTATTTAGGATTAGGTAAGCTTCACGTAAATCCTTCATATCAAAGTTGTGAGACATATAGGGCCGCTTTGACAACAGAGTTGTCAGGCGGTTACGCAAACAGATGAGAGAGAAAGTCGCGGCGGGACCCACCTCCTCCTCACACTCATGCATGCTAACCGGGGTCGGTTGGCTTACTCGACTCTTCAGGGTCGAGTAAGCTAACCCCAATCGGTTAGTAAACAGGGCCATAGTCTTTTACTTCTTTTACAACTTGAATATTAGATCCATAAATTAAAATGTCATCTATATATAGGCACAAGATGACAATATAATCTCCAAATATTTTATGGAAAACACGTGTCTGTTTGGTTGATTTTAAATACATAGGAAAGAATGGTTTGATCAAAATTTTCATGCCATTGTTTAGGTGCATGTTTTAGATCATAAAGTGATCTAATTAATTTACATACTATATTTTCTTGAATAGGAGCAATAAAGCCCTCATGTTGATCCATATAATTTTTTTCTTCTAATTCACCATTTAAGAAAGTAATTTTTACATCCATTTGGTATATTACTAGTTTGTATATAGATGCTAAGGCAATTAAGACTATAATTATAGTAATCCTAGCCATAAGAGAGTATACATCAAAATAATCTACATTGATTTTTTGTGTGAGCCTTTTAGCTATCAACCGAGCTTTATACACTACAAGAAAAGGCGCTTTTAGCGACGGACATTTCCGACGGATTAATTTTCGTCGAAATATTTGTCTGAAATTCAGACGAATAAATTTCATCGCAAACTCCATCGGTATTTCAGACAGATTATTATCTGTCGGAATATATGTCGCCATTTGCGATGGATATATGGACGGAAATTATTCCGTCTAAAATATTGTAATATTTTGCGACGGATATTCAGACAGAAATTATTTCGTCAGAAATATAGTAAATTTTTTTGACGGAAATAAGATCCGTCCGAAAGCCGTCGGAAAATTTCTCCCCTTCTCACCGCGAAGAACCCCTTCCCCCCACTCTCCCACTCACTCTCTCTTTCCTCTGTCTCTTCACTGTGGTGTGCCCTCTCTCTCTCCGGCGACGAAGCGGCGGTCTCCCCCTCTCTCTCTGGCGTGGTGGCCCCCCTCTCTCTCCGGCGACGAAGCTTAAGGCGCGGTTATCGGCGGTACACCCCGATGACCCTTTCTCTCTCCCTCTGGCGAGCCGGCCGGACCGTCTCGATCCCCCGGCTCCAGTAAACCCCCTCCCTCTCCCTCTCCCTCTCTTAGTCTCCCTCACTCCCTCTCCCTCTCCCGCTCCATCACTCCCTCTCTGTAACACACGCATGCACACACCCGACAGAGGGGACACATGCCGGGGGTGGTCGATCTATAACGACCTGGGATCCGAGTATCAGAAAGGAACCGGCGCGACTCGAATCTCGACCCGCCACCCACGAGTCCGAAGACTCGGAAGGGTTAAAGAATGGTGCGAGGGTACACAAGAAGTAAAAATAACTGCAGAGATAGCACACTAAATAACTAAATAATAATACAGGAAATTAAATAAATAACTAAACTGTTACAAGGTCCACTATATCTCATGTCCAAAATAAGTACAGTCAACAGAAAGAGAAGTACAAGTATACGAGGCATACCCCGGCTCTAGCAATTGGCGACTAACCCTGACCTTAAGAACCACGAGGAACCTCAGACGCGTCTCCCGATGACCCCGCCTCACCTGAAAACACATGGGTGAGTCTCATTTCATAGGCTGAGTAGGGATCCCGCGGACCCCCACCTCGCACGACAGAAACAAGGCGAAAGGCACGAACAAGCACGGAAGGTAACACTACCTAACGAGAGTATGGCAGAATCAACAATAAATAATAAATAAATGGAAAAGCTCTCTACGACTAACTGTACCGAACAAACTGACAAGAAACAAGTCTGTACCTGCCAGGAGACATGAGCTCTACCCACCAGAAGTAAGACCGGATGCGTCCCCTGACGTCTTACACCACGCCCAATTGTCTCCCTACTCCCCCCAGGCGGAGACTGAGACACACAACAAGTACCACGAACAAGGACTAGTTACAGTCGCGCTCATCAGCGCACGTCCTCCGCCCCCAACTACGTGTGCACACACAGAACATCTACTTTAGGTCGGGTCCTCTAGTTGGTTTTCCCCCCAGACGGACTCAGGCTGCAAAGACAAGGGGCCCTACGGAAACCAGCCTAAAAACTATCTCTCACCGGGTCACGCTCTCCACCACTCCCAAGTGGGTCAGCACCCGCGTGCGCAGGAAAGCTACGACTAGTGGACAAGTCACTTGAGGTGAGACTCGACTCACGGAAATCACCGATCGAAAGGAAACATGGCGGAGGTCCACTCAGGACAGCCCCTCAGCCTAGCGATCCTCTCCGGACCGCAATGCGAGCCTAGCAGTCCTCTCCGGACCGCAAGGCGGGCCTAGTGGTCTCCCTGGGACCGCCAGGCTCAGCCAAATGGTCAAGCCGTGACCGCAAGGGTGCGAGCCACAAGGGGCCAAACGGTCTATCGCCAGGCCGCTAACCCAAGCCAAACGGTCCTCTCCGGACCGCAAGGCAACCAGAAACGGTCATGCCCTGACCGCTGGCCAGCATGTGACTCCCAACGGTCGGAAACAAGCACCCCGAGGGTGCTCCGATCAAACTGGAGAAACGGTCGGTTGACGACCGCTAATCCGAGGGTAGCGATCTATCGCGTGACCGCCACCCGGAGCCTAGCAGTCCCAGGTGGACCGCTAAGCCCAACCGACATACCAAAAAGCATGGCGGTCTCCTAAGGACCGCTAAAGGAGCCTAGCGGTCCCTGGAAGGGCTGCTACCCCCACCCGAGCACGAAAACGACGGGAAGCCCCAAAAAACCCGATCCACGCCCCGATCATAACTCGATGATGGGGAAACAAAGGGGAATCCATCCCCAACCCTCCTAGCATGATTCTACACCCTTAAATCGGTCAAAAACCTCACGAAACGGGAGATCCGACGCTCAACCCCAAAACATGGATTTTGACCCTCCCAGCTCAAAAACACCCCTCTCGACCTCCCCACGGCCTACAAATCTCAGGAAAAGCGGGAAATAGGGTAAGGATATGTCCCCTTACTTCAAGGAAGCTCGAAATCCGCCGGATCACCGCCGATCTCCAAATCTTGGCTAACACAAATGGCACTCCCACGCCGCGAGAAGCTCACCTCCACGATCACCTCGCCGCCGTCGTCGTCACCGCGCTGCTGCCTTGGTCTGCCGTCCGTCACCAGAGGAGAAAGGGTGCCATGAACTCTTGGACGGGGGAGAGGGCAACGGTCGGTCACGGCTCATGTGGGAGAAGAAAGAAGAAGAAAGAAGAAGAAAAGAAAAGGGGGAAAAGAAATGGGTTATTTATAGAAAATCCAAAAAATCAAAAATACGAAAAATTGGAAAAAATCAATTTCTCGATCATTGGAACATGCTCGACGCACTGATACTGTCCCAGAGTAGGAGAACGCAACAATTTTCCCTACACATGGTTCCAAAGGTCCGTCATGGAAAAACATCTGTAAACCGCAAAACGCGCTCTGGGACCTCCGAAAGTGATCCGAAACCCACAAATCATGATCCAAAAAATGTCCAAAAAATCCGAGACATTACACGACCCCCTTCCTATCTCCCTCCCCCCTCTCCCTCTCTGTGTTGGCCGCCCTCCCCCTCCCTGCTCCTGCCCTCTCTCCCTCTCCTATTGCCCCCCCTCCCAGTCACAGACACACGCACACACCCGGCGCACCCTCTACCGCCTGGGGGTGGTCGACCCCCTCCCTCTCCCTATCTCCATCCCCCACTCCCTCTCTGTGTTGGCCGCCCTCCCCCTCCCTGCTCCCACCCTACCTCCCTCTCGGTGTTGGTCAACCCCCTCCCTCTCCCTATCTCCATCCCCCACTCCCTCTCTGTGTTGGCCGCCCTCCCCCTCCCTCTCTCTATCTCCATCCCCCACTCCCTCTCTGTGTTGCCCCCCCTCCCCTCCCTGCACCCGCCCTCTCTCCCTCTCCTGTTGGCCCCCCTCCCCCTCCCTGCTCCTGCCCTCTCTCACCCTCACTGTCTCACACACATAGATAAAGTAATTTGTTTTTATTTTATTTAATACAGTTTTTATTCATCATATGATAATCGGTCAAGGGGATGAGAACGAAAGAATCAGAGAATTTTTTGCGAATAAATAGCAAGTAAAAATTTACTTTCATTTTTATATGTTGTTTCATTTTATTTTAATTTATGTAATCTTACTTAGATTCAGTGTTAGGATGTCTTGTTTAATATTAACTAAATTAGAGAGGGAAGGGGGCGTGGAAGGGAGGGTGGGAGGGTGATGGGAGGGGCGGGGAGGGGGATGAGGGAAGGGTAAGGAGGGGAAAGGGGGGCTCGGCGGGATATGGCGGCGGAGGGGAGGAGAGGGGCGGGGCCAAAGGAGAGGGTGGGATGGAGGGATTTTTTTTAAAATTTGAGTGTGTGTGTGTGATTTTTTTTTTTTGGAGGGTGGGAGAATTTTTTTTAAATGAGAGGGAAGGGGGCGGGGAAGGGAGGGTGGGAGGGTGATGTAAGGGGAGGGGGGGATGCGGGGAATGTGTTCCGGTGGGGGGGGGAGGTCGGTGGGGGGGTTCAGGGAGGGGGCACAGGGCTCCGGGAGGGTGGGGGGGTTCCGGTGGGGGGGGAGGGGGAGGTCGGTGGGGGGGTTCAAGGAGGGGGCTCCGGGAGGGTGGGGGGTTCCGGTGAGGGGAAAACATGAAGACAAAATTAATCATGGGTGACTAATTAATTTCCAAATCTATGTTTTTTGGTTTGTCCTAAACATAGGCCGGTAATTTTGCATCACTGGTTTTACGATTGGTAAATTTTTTGGATGATAGAAGTGACTTACAATATAATTGGACCGAAGCAGAGATTAAGAAATAATTTGATCCACACACTACGTCTCTACAGATATCCAAATCTTGTTTGAAACATTTCTGTACGTAGGTTTATACTGGCTGGGGCTTGGCTCACATTAGGGTTTTAGGTTTTGTTTTCCTTGTTTGTGACCCACCTACTAGATTAAAAGAGCTAGGATCATATAAAATGACCCAGATCCGATATATTGGGGAGCCTAATCCATGCATTCCACTTTGTGTAGATAAAGGCTAATTAATACATAATAGAGCAAACTGTACTGTGGGATAGGAGCTCTCAAGAATGTGTTCTTTACAAGTGAAAATTATCTCCATTTCAAAAAAACGAAAGTTGAAATCTATACGTACTGCAAGTCCAAATAATCTCTACATATTAGTGTAATACCAAGAAATTGACGCCTTGGACCTCTCTCATATCACAAAAAGAGAAAAAAAAGGCCTCTCTGATCGAATTAAAATAGAGCATCAAAAAGATAATCGATGCCTCTCCCTCGAATTCCCATCAACCTGCAAATTAAGACTAAAGCCACCAGAGGCATCTTTTAAATTTATGCATATTTTAGGTGACGGGAATGTCATAGTCCTAGAACTGCTGGTAATTAACTTCCCTCCCCTTGCCCTTCCTTTCTTACTTGTTCTTATCAATTCAACACCATCTCTCTCCTCATCCAGCTGCAGCATAATTAAGATTTCTCACCCAATCTCTGCTTCCTCATGCATGCATCTGCCGTATAGGAGAGTTGATAACACACTTAAAAGGGGTATATACATATATAGTGTTTTAAATCAGACGGACACCCAACTATATAGTTTGCATCTGATCGGCGTGGATTGAGAATAATGCATGTAAATAATTTAAACATAAATATAGATTGAGGGTCTAGGAGGGGGGCTCCGGTCCAAGGTGGGGGCTGCGGGCTAGGAGGGTGGGCATAAATTTCTATAAGTTGCATCCAAACAGTTCTGTATTGTTTGGGCAGAAAATTTAAAGGTAGAGAAAGAAGTGGTTGTCCACAATGTCACTATGATCAATCCAATGTGGAACCTGTTAAGGGTTTTTGAGGTATACAGCACATCTGCTGGTACATGTTGACATATATGTAGTTGAAGCATTCGATATGAAGGCTTTCAGAGCTAGGTGAGGGGATTTGAAGGCTTTCAAAGTCAACCCAAGTAAGAACTTATATTAATTGGGGGTCAGGTATATGGGCGTGGGACCCATTTATATTCAAGTGGTACTCATATTCTATTCCAAGTGTAATTCCCTGGGCTTTTCGGATATTTATCGGGTCAGGATCTGTGGGTTTCGGATCGCTTTCGTGGGTCCTGGAGTGTGTTTTGTGCTTCACGTGTGTTTTTTCCTGATGTGTCTTAGGAACTCTGTGCAGGGTGAACCGTAGCGTTCTCCAACTCCGGGACAATACCGACGCGTTGTGCTCTTCCCGAGGATCACGGAGGTAATTTTTTCGTATTTTTCTAAAATTCTAGAATTTTTGGCTTTTTCTATTAATAACCCCCCACCCCTTATCTTTCTCTCATTCTCTCTTTCTCACTCTCTCTCTTCTCTTTCTCTCCCCCTCTTCTCCGGGAGGTCGACAGAGGCAATGGTGGGCAAGGCAGGGACGACGTGAGGGCGAGAAGCACGAGGATGGGGCGAGGATCAAGGCGGTGGAGGCGCGGCGAGCTGGGACGCGCGTTCGGGTGCCCGGCAAGGGTTTCACGGTGTTTTCTTCATGGATCGGCGTCCACGGCGCGTGAAATCTTCGGTGGAGGTAGGGGGACGGATCCTTAACCCCATGTACTTCCATTCCCATGATTTTGATAGGCCGTGGTGAGCCGAGCGGGCTTATTTGAGCATTTTGGGGAAAAGAGCATGTTTTGGGGTGTGAGCCCGATCTAGTGTTTTGATCACATTTTTGGGGTTTAAATAGGTCCTCTCGGTGCTAGAGAGGTTGGGGACTAGTTTCTCCTTATTTTCCCCTTCACATTGGTGTGAACAGGGCGTAAAATGGATTTTCCCGTCGTTTTTGCCGTTTTCGGACTCGGGACGGCCTAGCGGTCTCGAGAGGACCGCTAGAGTGTTAAGCGGTCCCTGAGGACCGCTAGAGTGTTAAGCGGTCCCTGGAAGGACCGCTAGGGGTCCCGTATGTCGGTTCGAGCCTTGCGGTCGCGCGATGGACCGCTAGGGTGCCTTAGCGGTCTAGTGAAAACCGCTAGGCTCTGCTTTGCGGTTAGGGCATGACCATTTGTCCGAGTTTTGATCGTTTGAGGTCAGTGGGGTAGCGGCCTTGCGACTGATCGCTAGGCTCCGTCTAGCGGTTAGGCGGAGGATCGCCACCCTGCTTGGCAGTCCTGGAGTGACCGCTTAGGGTTTGACTTGTCTTCGGCCCTTGTGGTCCTGCCTGGACCGCTAGGCCTTGCCTTGCGGTCCGGAGGTGACTGCTAGGCTCCCTGACGGTCCAGAGAGGACCGCCAGGTGGTTCTTCGTGCTCGCTGTGTCGATTTCGCGTTGTGTTGGTCTCCGATTGACCCGGTGGTGACCCAGCGGCCGACCTTCGGCCTCGTGGATGTCCCAGACACCCCGAGGGTACCGTGACCGTGTTTTTGGGTGTCCGAAGATATCGAGTTACCTCGAATAGCGTGCCCATGAGTCTTGGGGTCCGGGTGACCCCGTGTGTGTTCCGAGTTTCCGTGTACGCGCGGGTGAGTCACCCTGAGTCGGTACGGGTGCGGTGGGCCTTCCCCGCATGGCGTGGGTTTCTCCAGAAGGTGGTTTCCGAGTGGGCAACGTGTATGGCCTTGGACTGTGAGTCTAGTTAACCAGCCTGGGGCTGGAGTTTTCCGCGTATCCCTTGGACGATGGATTAACTCGGCGGCTTGTGAGCTACCTTGGGGGTCATGTTACCGTGGTTTCAGACCTAGGGATTAGGCCTGATCGAAGGCGTTGTGCCGTTACGTGCGACGGTCTTGACCCGAGTCTCATGACTTAAGGACCGTTGAGTTAGTAGGTCTAGTGGGCTGTCCAGAGTCTAGTGGCCTCGGGCCACCTGTTACTCCGCGTTACCAGCGATGGGTGCGTGCGTGGTTTTCAGTGTTCACGTTTAGTGAGCCCCACTAGTCGTAGCTTTCCTGCGCATGCGGGTGCAGACCCACTTAGGAGTGGTGGAGAGCGTGACCCGAGTGAGACGGTTTTTAGACTGGTTATCGTAGGGCCCCTTGCTTTTGCAGCCTGAGTCCGATTGGGGGGGAAAACCAACTAGAGGACCCGACCTAGAGCAGATGGTCTGTGTGTGCACGCGTAGTTGGGGGCAGAGGACACGCGCTGACGAGCGCAACCCCAGCTAGTCCTTAGTCTGTGTTCCTGGTTACTGTATGGTGTCTCGGTCTCCGCCTGGGGCGTCGTAGAGAGACACCTAAGGCTGCGGACTAAGTCGTCAGTGGACGCATCCGGCCTTGTTTCTGGTGGGCGGTACTCCAGTCACGTGACGTGAGTTATCATGTTGCGGGTTTACGTTTCCCATCTGCGAGATGGGGTTTCGTTCGTAGTCTCGGGTATTTCTCCATAGCCGAGGTCTAGGGTTGCCGGTGAGCGTCACCGAGGGCCTTCCCCTAGACGGCGTGGAGTTCACGACGGTGAGGTCGTGACCGTGTTTTCGGATTGCGTGGTTGCGGAGTGGGCCTTCGTGTGTGAGCACAGGCCTCCATGACAGAGGTGTCGCGGTGTTTTCCTAGTAGTTTAACTAGGGTGGTTCGTAGTCTGGTGGTCCCCCGACTGTGAAATCGGGGAGCGTGTTTGTCGGTACAGTAGGAGTAGCTGTAGAGCGGAGGTTTTACCAGCCAACGTGTATACTGTTCCTGCTGTTACTATTTTTCTTGATGTTGCTACTTTCCGTGCCACTGTTGTTTACGGTTGGGGTTCCGCGGGACCCCTATTGAGCCAGTGATAGGAGGCTCACCCCTGGTTTTCATATGCGGAGGTTCTTCCTCGAGGTTCGAGGGCTTTGCGTAGAGATTCTTAGCTGCCAGCTCGTCGGGCCGAGTGTTCACTCGGTATTGGGTACGTTCTCTGCCTTAAACTGTACTTTCGTTGGACTGGACTCTGTTGTAGTTGTTGTTTATTTCTATTAATTGTTGAATTATCCTACTTTATTTCCTATTTATGTGTACACCACACCTATCCTTTTAGCACTTCCGAGCCCTCCGGCTTGTGGGCGGCGGTCCAGGGTTTGAATGGTATCGGGTTATTCTCGGTATCCGGATCTTAGGTTGTTACAGTTGGTATCAGAGCTGTGGTTGTGGAAGTACATGGGAATTTGAGATATCGCAGTGATCAGAGTCTGTAAGGTCCAGTATAGTCGGTAGTTGGCATAGGGTTTTGTGCTTGTTTTTCGCTTCATTTCTCGGGTGATAGCTTGAGGGCGCGGCGTTGGCGTTGTGAAGGTGGTAGCTGTTTTCGTCGAAGTGCCGGCATGGGGTCTGAGGATCCAGGTCGAGAGCTTTCTCCCTCATCAATGGTGGCCCCAGTTGTGTTGCGTTGGGCAGATGTTGCTGGCAGGCATGAGTTCGCGGTGCTGCGTTCGAGGAGTCTGCAGTGAGGTCAGGTGGCTGGCGAGGATTGTTCGTGGTTAAGTGGCCGTGAGTGTGCTCTGAGGGAGTTGTTATTAGTGTGGGCCACTCTAGTGTGAGGTTTATCCAGCCCCTGAAGTTTGAGATCATGGTTCGAGGTGGCAGAGCGGGTGCCCTGGTCGAGAGGTGTGCTCGGATGAGCGGAGGATCTTCTTGGTGAGCTGCTGATTATCGAGCCTAATGTCCTCATCGTGCTCTGTGGCGTCAGAAGTGACATGTTGGTCCTGATTATTTTACGAATTTTGAGGTAGGATTGGGCGGAGGTGTCCCAGTAAGTTCTTGCTCCTACGCTCTTGTGTGTGAATGGGTTGTGTTCGCCCTGGATTTGGCTTGAGTTGTGAAGATTCCGCGGCGAGTTCGGGACTCGAGGATGAGCATTGGTGGTTGCCGATTGTGGCTCATGTTGCGGCTCTTGGTGTGGCGTGTTGCAGTTCAAGGAATTGAGGTAATGGTGCGCAGGGAGATGCTGGAAGGTGCGATTCCCAGCGTGCGCGAGATTCGAGGTCAAGTCGAGCGTGGAGATTATTCATTGATTAGAGGTGTGATTGATTTCTCCATTGGGTTGAAGAGGATCGTGTTTGGCCAAGGTTCGTCGTCTTGCATCGTGCGTCCAGATTGGTTGGCCCTCTGTGTGCCATGAAGTCCGTACTAGACGCGTTCCGTCTTGGCAAGGTGGTTGCTGTGGACACTAAAAATTCTCACCCTGTGTTTACGTTCAGGGGAACAAAGAAGAAAAGAAAAGAGAAGAGAAGATAGAAGAAGGAAGAAGAGAAGGGAGGCACTCAAATGCCCTTCAACGGCACACTCCCCTGGTGCCCCCAGCGGCACACCCCCTAGTGCCCCCAGCGGCACACTCCCTAGCCCTCTCAGCAGCACACTCCTCAGCCCCCTAGCGGCGCACCCTCAACGCCTTCAACGGCACACCTTGCCAAGCCCTCCAGCGGCACACCTCTAAGTGCCTTCGACGGTGCACTCTGCTTCCCCCAGGGCCTGCCCTCCAGCGGTGCACTCCTTCAAACGCCCTCAGTGGCACACTCTCACGGCCCTTCAGCGGCACGACCGCAAGGTTCCCCAGCGGCACGCTCCCAGGGCCCTCTAGAGGCACACCTTTCCAGCCTTTCAGCGGCACGCACTAGAAGGCCCCTTCAGCGGCACAACCCATCGATGCCCTTTCAATGGCACAGTCCTAATGCCCTCTCAACGGCACAACCTTTGTGGTCCCCAGCGGCACACTCTTCAGGTGCTTCAACGGCACAACGTTAAAACCATCAGAACGGCACAGGCCGATAGAGAAACACAGCGGTTATTAGGTGAGCCCATTGGCTCGCAGCCCAGGCACCTCAACGCCAACTAACCCTATGCCTAGGTGTCATCTTCTGGTTCGACCATGGTGACTTCGACCTGACGAAGATGGGACTCGGGTCAACCTCGAACGGCAGCGCCATCATGAGGCTCCCCCGTCAACGACACACATATAAAAAACCCCCACAAAGCAAAAAAGAAGAAGGCGAAGAGGAACTCCCAGAAGGCAAGAGAAGAAGAAGAAGAGGAGAGGCTCCTGCCTCTCACCCCCTCACTGCTGCTCCGTCCACCGTCGTCCACGCAAAGAGAAGAGAGAAAAGAGAAGAGAAGAAGAGAAGAAGAGGGGCGAGTGAGGAGAGGGAGTGAGGTTCGTGAGGGGAGGAGTTGATGCTCCTTTCCCCTCCCCACTGTAACTTGTTCTTTCTCCCTTTCCACCCGTTTCTTTTGTTTGTGCTACGATGTATTAGCCCCTTCAGGGCATTCCTCTTATGAGAATAGAAATAAAAGGCTTGCAAAGGTTTTGTATGTCTTCCTACAGGCGTTCCTTCCGTGTTTGCATCCCTCGGTGTTCATGCCCCTTTCTTCTACTTCCGTTCTTTGGGGTTTTCTTTCTCCCGGGCATTTTGCCTTCGTTCACCTCACCCTGTGGCCTGCGCCCTGGCCGGCACACCCCTTGGCCGGCACACCCTTTAGCTTACGCCCTGGCCGGCACGCCCCTTGGCCGGCACACCCTAACCGCCCCCCTCCGGCACACCAGCCCGTGCCTCCTCCGGCACACCCCGCCCGTGCCTTCTCCGGCACACCCCGTCTATGCCTCAGCCCAGCACACCCGCCTAGCCCCTTAGCCCGGCACACCCGGGCCACTTCTAGCCGGTGCACCTTCAGCCTGTTTCGGCCTAGTGTCTCTCGTCCGTTGTTTTCTCCGAGTTTTCTGAGGTTTCATTAAAGGTGTTGTCGCTCTCGGGCGCCCACCTCCAGTTGTCGGGTTCCGCCACTCCATGTGGGCACGTTCCCTGTATCTCCCTCACGCTCGGGTCAAGGGGAGATGCTGCCGAAATTTTGTTAGAAAGTAACAATATAATAAAGGCAAAAGGCAGCAACAAACGAATGAAACGAATAACAACAAAATGCTTTAACCAATGCAAGGGAACCACAATCAACATAAAGAGAGCCAAATCGAGCGACAACTAAACAACTTGAACATTCATCCTCATGGGAGAAAGAATGGAAATTAATCAAGAGAAGGAAAGAAGAAACCCGTGCAAACTGAATAAAATCAAGAGAGAAAAGAAAGGGTGAAAGAATATAAGAATGGGAGAGGAGTGGGCCCCGTCCTCACCCTCATCCGGCACGCCTGCTTGCCTTGGCCTTCCCCGACACGCTCCTAGACCGGCACACCTTGCTTGGCCTTTCGCCGACACGCTCTCATGCCCTTCGCCGGTACACCCTCCAGCCACTCTTGGCCGGCACACCCTTCGCCGGCACACCCGCTCGCACCCTTCGCCGGCACGCCCAGCTTGGCGGCCCTTCGTCGGCACGCCCCTTCAGCCACCTTTGTCGGCACGCTCCCGCAACCCCTTTGCCGGCACGCTCTCCCCACGCTCAACGGCACGCCCGCTCGCCCTTCGCTGACACGCCCGCTTGCCCCTTCGCCGGCACACTCTGCCATGGCCTATCCGGCACACTCCCAGCCCCTCTCCGACACACTCTCCCTGCCTTCGCCGGTACAACCCTTTTCGCCCCCCCCAACGGCCCACTATTCCTTCCAATATATATATATATATATATATATATATATATATATATATATATATATATATATATATATATATATATGTAATGACAATGATAATAATACTAATAAAAAATATATATATAACAAAAGTCATGATAAATACATAAATCTGAACGCATCATAAATAAATAAAAAATGTGTAAAAAATAATAATAATAAAACAATAACAATAATAATAATAAGTAAACAAATAAAAAATTTATCCAGAACAAATGCATAAAGAGAATAAACAACACAAGATTATATGGTAAAAAAAATCCCAGATAAAAAATGGTAAAATCTACATTGTAGCCCCGTCTCTCCCGTGACCCGGTGCTGAAGGAACAACAATGCCGCCCTTGCATGTCGGGCCCGAGTCTGGGAGTTATCCCGAAATGGCCATGACCCGACCTTACCTTAGACCGACATTCCGATTACACCGGACCCGCTTCTCAGGCCGGATCCCTTCCGGGCCACTACTAAAATTGCCGCGCGTTCGGCAGACATTCGAATGGGTTCACCTTGACTTCCATCGCATTTCTATTACAGACCCGTGTCTGAACATGAAAAGGTATGTGAATGACCGACAAAATACGAATAGAATGAGGTGGTCCTCGTCATCCTCGGACCCTTCGCATGGGGATATCGATAAGGCCTTCATGGGCCACGCTTTGACCTCGGGCCTGTCCCGATTATGGTCATTGTTTGACCCATATCCTCGGCCTACTGTCCGCTCCCTCTGAATACATATTGGCTTTGGGCTCTGATCCCGGGACACTCCCCTGTTGCCCCTTGGCATCGGAAATATAAATGACGCTCACGCAAGTCTTGGTTCGACCACGGGGGGGCCTACCGCAGTATGGTCGCGACTTGACCTTGCACCGAGCCGACAAACTTGTTGGTTTCTGACCGTTTTAACCGGGATTTAACCGAATGTTTCCAGTCCCTCCGAACAATAAATTTGCCACACCCCGGCATACATATGCTCCGGTTTTCCCGTGACGATCACGATATTCTCGAGCCGGACACTCGTCCGAACATTAAAATGGTCCCGTGAGTGACCGACATATTTTGTATGCTTGCTTCCCTAGACATAGGGCTTTCCGACTGATCCGAGATCGCTATCGTCTTGCCTCTCTCGATATAATCTCTTGGCCATGAGGTCCTGATTCCCGGCGATTAATCAAGGGTGTTCCCTCGTATGGGGGATGTAAATGACATCGTGACCTTTATGGCACGGCGGGTTTTAGTCCCGACACGAATCACACAATCGTCTGATTAGTCAGATCGAGACCACAATAAATTGTCACTTCGGTGACTGGCACGCCAACGCACTTAATGAACCAAATAAAACCAATAAACGAACGAACAGAAGAATGAATAAATAGACGCGTCGAAAAGTGCGTCCACAACTCTGGCACGCCCGGTGGGACCTAAACCACCCTTCATCTCTTCACCGGGGTCAAGGGCCTCATGGCCTCCTAATAAACAATGGTTGCTCGCTTTGATGAATTGCAGGGTGCTATCTTTGCCAGCCCTATGAAGAGAAAAGTCAGATTAGGCGAAATGACCTTTGCGGCCTCGAAGATGCTACCCCGAGGCATAGGCAGCTTCCAGAAATCATGAAGGCCGCTAAAAAAAAGAAAAGAGAAAGAGAGAAGAAGGGAGGGGAAATCAAACCCCCCTTTCCCTAAGAAGAAAAAGAAGAAAAGAAGAAAAAGAAGAAAAGAAGAAAAGAAGAAAAGAAGAAAAGAAAGAAACAAAAAAAGAAGAAGAGGAGAAAGAATTGGCAAGAGAGGGTTGTATGGCCATATCTGCCGACACCCGTGCTGAACGATGATTATCACTGCGGGGTTGATGCGGTGGAGGGAACCACTCATCCCCTCCTTGAGGGGGTGAGCGCTCTCCTGCACGCCTACCTTGGTCTATTACACACACAAAAAGAGAAGAAAAGAAGGGACGAAAAGAAAAGTTGGCAAGCATTGCCGACCAAAAGGACAAGAAGAAGGTCGGCATCCCGCCCGACTCTGGGAAGGTCCAAGTCTATGGTGCAATGCCCCGGTCCGTTCCACCTTCCTTCTGCCCTATCCGGCATAAGACGGCCCCGCGAGTGGCTGTTAGAAGATCCAACAAACTACAATTGTAGCTTGATAAATTTTTGCTCGCTGTGGGGAATGCTTTATAGCAATGAGGCCAAGCACGGCCACCACTCTCGAATAGTGCATGCACATACCCCGCCATGGGGGGATAAGGAGAAGAGATATACCCCTCCATGGGGGCATAAGAGACAGAAAAAAGGATGTACACCCCGTACCTAGGGGCACATGAAGAGAATCCACCCCCGTCTCGGGAGCACAAGAAAGAGAAGAATACACCCTGGTGTGGGGGCTTTGAAGAAGAAACACACCCCCTCCATGGGAGACAAAGCTACACCCCGACTCAGGGGTATCCGAAGAGAGATCACCCCACTACGGGGGCATAAGAAGTAAAAGAATACACTCTGACTCAGGGGTATCTGAAGAGAGATCACCCCGCCACGGAGGCATAAAAAGCAAAAGAATTGACGCGGTGGCCACGTGGAAGACGGATCGACGGCACTCCGGGACACGGACGGGACAGATAACTGATATCTCACACAGCTCGGCCTCACGCCGGACGGTCTCACACCGGGCGACGCTCAATCCTCACAAAAGAGAGAAGAGGGAAGGGAATAGCACAAGAGAGGAGCTCTCTCACGTACAACAAACTTCAATAGTATTCATCATATCAAACCTTACATGAGCCCTCCCATATATAGGGAAAACTTATGACTTCCAAACCTTACACTTTCACTAATTGGGTTTATACCCTAGCCTAACAAGATAAAACCCACCAACCCTTATTTGACTTGGCCCCTAATAAAATATAATACTTTGACCCAATAAAAATAGAAATAAAATACGTGGTGGTTAAAATACAAATACCACCATAGTGAAATACACACAATACAGTAATACACACAATACGTACGTACAGATACGTACTCAGGATGCCGGATCTTCAAGCGAGTCGCCGAGCCATAAGCTCGGTGCAGTCGGGGCGGTGTAGCGTCGGCTCTGAGTAGTGGGCCTAGTGGTGTCCCCACCAAGAATACACCCAGACCTGGGGACACATGAAGAGAATACACCCCGCTCTGGGGGCACAAAAAGAGATACACTCCACCCATGGCGCATAAGAAGCAGGAGCATCTACCCCGCTCTGGAGGCACAAAAAAAAAGAGATACACTCCGCCCGTGGCGCATAAGAAGCAGAAGTATCTACCCCGACTCGGGGGCACAGAAGCGAAGAGACATACATCCCGATATGGGAGCATACATAGAAAGGTATACTCCGCCCAAGCGGCATTTGAAGAAACAACATACCCGGCTTCGAGGGCACAGAAGCTGTAAAGAGACACACCCCCGCCGTGGGGGCATAAGAGGCATAAGAATTCACCCCCGCTCGTGAGACATCAGAAGCAAAGACGCTACTTCGTCACGGGGACATAGAAGCCATAAAGAACTCACCCCGCCTAGGGGCACGACAAGCAGCAGAGTTATACCCTGATCCGAGGGCACGTGAAGAAAATACACATCCTGCCTTGGGTGCACAAGAGGCGAAACACACCCCTCGTGGGGGGCGCTTGAAGTAAGCTACACCCCGATCCAGGGGCATAAGAAGCAGAAGAATCCACCCCGCCCTGGGGGCATAAGAGAGAAAGAATACACCCGGGCTTAGGAGAATACGAAGAGAAATATACTCCACTCTAGGGCAGAAGAAGCAGAAGAATCTACCCCGTCTGGGGGCACAATAAGCAGCAGAGTTACACCCTGGTCTGGGGGCACATGAAGAGAAGTTTATCCCGCCATAGGGGCATATAAAAGAAAAGAGAGCGAGAATACATCCCGATCTAGGGGCACAGAAGCAAAGAGACCCACATCCCGATCTGGGAGCATACGAAGGAAGGTATATCCCGCTTAAGGGGCATTTGAAGAAACAACTTACCCCGTCACGGGGGCGTGAAAGCCATGAAGAATTCACCCCAGTTTAGGGGTATTCAAAAAATCTACCCCGGCTTAGGGGCACTTGAAGAAGAGAATCCACCCCGTCTTGGGGGCACAAGAAGTAGAAGAACTCACCCCGGCCTAAGGGGCACTCGAAGAAAGAAACACGCGCCCTGCCTTGGGTGCACAAAAAGTGAAACACACCTCGGCCTGGGGGGCATACAAAAAAAAACACAATCCGCCCGGGGTGCACAAGAGGCAAATACACCTCGCCTGGGGGCACAGAAGCAAAGAAGCAGAATCCACCCCGGTCTGGGGGCATAAGAAGCATGAAGTTACACCCCGATTCGGGGGTACGCAAAGAAGAAACACACCCTACCTTGGGCGCACATGAAGCCAGAAATACACCCCATATGGGGGCATACGAAACAAAAAAAGAAGCACACCCCGCCATGGGGACACACGAAGAAAGAAACACCCTCTGCCCTGGGCGCATAAGAAGTAGGAAAGTCTACCCCGATGTAGGGGCACAAGAAGCAAGAGTACACCCCGAGCTAGGGGGAATATAAAGAAAGAAACTACACCCCGCTCCGAGGGGGGACATATGAAGAGAAATATGCCTTATCTTGAGGGGTAGAAGAAGTAGAATCCACCCCGGTCTAGGGGCATTAGAAGCAAAATGCACCCCGCTCTAGGGGCATAAGAAACGAAGAACACACTCCCGCTCTAGGGGCATTTGAAGAAGAAACATACACCCCACCTGGGGGCATGGAAGCCATGAAGAATTCACCTCGGCTTAGGGGTGTTCAAAAAATCTGCCCTGGTTTAAAGGGATTTGAGGAAGAACTACACCCCGCGATGGGGGGCATGAGAAGTAAAGACTATACCCTGCTTAGGGGCATTCGAAGAGAAACATATCCCGTTCCGGGGCATGAGAAGCAGAAGTTACACCCCGTCTGGGGGCCTAGAAGCCATAAAAGATACACCCTGCTTGGGGGCACAGAAGAAAAGTTACACCCCAAGCTGGGGGCACATCAAGAGAAATACACCCTAGTCCGGGGGCATTAATGAGAAAGGAAGAGCGGAACAAAAGAACATCCATGAGGTGGACATGGTCTTTGAACCCGCCTCTTCACGGCGAAAAGAAGAGCAAAACAAAAAGAAAGGAGACATGGGGCAGACGTGGTCTTCGGACCCGCCTCTTCACATAAAAGAAGAAGAGAAGAAAAGAGAGAAAAGACACATGAGACATATGTGGTCTTTGAACCCGCCTCTTTACATAAGAGAAGAAGAGAAGAAAAGGAAGTGAGCCTTGAGACAGACATGGTCTTTCACCCTCCACCTTCGGCCTTTGGCCACCCAACAAAATCAAGAGACCTTTCCTATTGTCGGCACCATGACCTTCCGTCTAGGCCGATGCATAAACACATTACCAGCATCATGACTCCTTCATCTAGGTTGGAGCATAAACCCATTGCCGGTGGCACTCTCGCCATCTAAGCCGATAAATATCTCACCTTCGGCCTTTGAGCCACTAAAAAAAAGAATCAACATTTCACTCTGGTTCGGATCCTTTTCCCGGCCAGAGAATCAAAGAATCAACCTTTCACTTTGGCTCGGATCCTTTCTCGACCAGAGAATCAAAGAATCAACATTTCACTCTGGTTCGGATCCTTTTTCTGGCCAGAGAATCAAAGAATCAACCTTTCACTTTGGCTCGGATCCTTTCTCGACCAGAGAATCAAAGAATCAACCTTTCACTCTGGTTCGGATCCTTTTTCCGACCAGAGAATCAAAGAATCAACCTTTCACTCTGGTTCGGATCCTTTTTCCAGCCAGAGATTCAAAGATTCAACCTTTCACTCTGGTTCGGATCCTTTTCCCAGTCAGAGAATCAAAGAATCAACCTTTCACTTTGGCTCGGATCCTTTCCCGGCCAGAGAATCAAAGAATCAACCTTTCACTCTGGTTCGGATCCTTTTCCTGGCCAGAGCATCAAAGAATCAACCTTTCACTTTGGCTCGGATCATTTCCCGGCCAGAGAATCAAAGAATCAACCTTTCGCTCTGGTTCAGATCCTTTTCCCGGCCAGAGAATCAAAGAATCAACCTTTCACTTTGGCTCAGATCCTTTTCTCGGCCAGAGAATTAAAGAGTCAACCTTTCAATCTGGTTCGGACCCTTCCCCGGCCAGAGAATAAAAGAACAGACCTTTTACTTTGGTTCGAACCCTTCCCTCGGTCAGAGAACAAAAGAGACCCTTCTCTTCGGCTCTCACATCCCGCTACCCGACGCCCTTCGGCTCAGCCATTTCGGCCAAGGCCCACTATCAGGATTAATCCATCCGTCCCACCGCACTCTCCGATATCTGCCGGCTTCATATCCTGCTTCCCGATTTCGGCTCTCGCAGTCCGCTTCCCATACTTTGGCTTATGTAGCTTGCTTCCCCAAATTTCGGCCTTCCTAGTCTGCTTCCCAGAATTCAGTCTTCACGGCCCGCTTCCCATAATTTCGACTCTTGCAGCCCGCTTCCCGATTTCAGCTCTCGCAGCCCGCTTCCCATACTTTGGCTTCTGTAGCATGTTTCCCCAAATTTTGGCCTTTCTAGCCTGCTTCCCAGAATTCGGTCTTCACGGTCCGCTTCCCATACTTTGGCTTCTGTAGCCTCCTTCCCCAAATTTTGGCCTTCCTAGCCTGCTTACCAGAATTCCGCCTTCACGGCCCGCTTCCCATAATTTCGGCTCTTGCAGCCCGCTTCCCGATTTCGGCTCTCGCAGCCCGCTTCCCATACTTTGACTTCTATAGCCTGCTTCCCCAAATTTTGGCCTTCCTACCCTGCTTCCCAGAATTTGACATTCACGGTCCACTTCCCATAATTTCGGCTCTTGCAGCCCGCTTCCCATAATTTCGGCTCTTGCAGCCCGCTTCCCATACTTTGGCTTCTGTAGCCTGCTTCCCAAATTTCGGCCTTCCTAGCCTGCTTCCCAGAATTCGGCCTTCACGGCCTGCTTCCCATAATTTCGGCTCTTGCAGCCCGCTTCCCATAATTTTGGCTCTGACAGCATGTTTCCCAGAATTCGGCCTTCACGACATGCTTCCCAGAATTCGGCCTTCACTGCCCGCTTCCCAACTTCGGTTCCTGCAGCCCGCTTCCCAATTTCGGCCTTTACGGCCTGCTTCCCAATTTCGACCTTTACGACCTGCTTCCCAGAATTCGGCCTTCATGGCCCACTTCCTAACTTCGGCTCCTGCAGTCCGCTTCCCAACTTCGGCTCCTGCAGCATGCCTCCCATAATTTGGCTCTCGCAGCCCGCTCTCCTCGATTTTTGGCTATTGAGACCTACTTCCAATATCAACTTCAGATTTTATCGCCCGCTTCCCCAATGTCCTTTCGGCCCTTCGCGGTCTCCTTCCTCAGCACCTTGGTTGCTGCTTTGATTCTATATGCACATACAAGATACATATACGTAACGACAATATGTTCTTACGCAAAAAAAAAAAAAAGAATTACTTGGCTACCCTGCTTGCATGTTTGCTTAACATAGAATAATACACCTCCTTTGAATTTTCTAGGACCGTACTTCCTTGCTAAATAATATCGCCCCGATTCCGGATGCAGGCGAGTCACGACATACGCTCGAAGGGAACCCGATCATGGCGGCTGCACACGTCAAGGGGAAGAGTCATGGCCAAATTGCTAAGCCCAACTCACAAAATAAACCTGAGGTAACGCTCCCACGCTTCGCACTTAATGTGTTCAATATCTTTCAACCATAGGGATGGCCCGAATTCCTTCTTAGCACTCTACGGAGACTTGAATTCCTGCACTCGCGTGAAAGGTAATCGTGAAGAAAAAACTGCCTACCCCCACTATAAAAAAAAAGAGAGAAAAAAAAATGTGAATCCGAGTAGTCGAGAATCTCCACTGAAACAAATGAGGAAACTCGCGTGAAATGGTGAAGCGAGTTACAATAAGGATGAAGCCCGGTGGCCGAGAATCCCCATTGAGACATATGAGGAAACTCGCGCCGAACGGTGAAATCCACTACAAGTAATAAACAGCTGGGGGCTGTGTGAAGCTACCGAAAGTCGAAACCCTGAAACTCATGTGTAGGCACTAGAGTAATCCTCGAGTGTCGCTAGGAAAACCTGCGTATCCCTATAGTTGGGGCTCTTTGTTCACACATTTGCACCTCCACGCCGCAGAGAATTACCTTGGGTGAAGTGCGTGAATTTAGGCTGTGCATGCAAGACATGCGATATCCTCATGGCGGGTGCACCACCCCTCAATTGTGCCTCGTGGCCCGCACCGTGTCTACGAATTATGGGCGATATCCCTATCTCATCCCCTATACAGGGAGCTACCTCATACGTATATTTATGTTATGCCTGCTAATGAATGCCTGCATACTTGAATAAAAAATAATAATAAAAATATGTGCATACAATAAACTCAATTTCGGCTATCGCAGCATGCTTTCCCAATTCTGGCTCGCGGAGCCCAATCATGGCCCTCACGGCCTACTTCCTGCCCTTGCGGCTTGCTAATCTCCCAATTTCAGCTTTTGTAGCCAGCTTCCCGATTGCGGCTCTTGTAGTCTGTTTCCTCAATTTGGGCTCTCATAACCTGCTCCCCAATTTCGGCTTTTGTAGCCAGCTTCCCGATTGCGGCTCTTAAAGTCCGCTTCCCTGATTTCAACATTCACGGCATACTTCCGCAACACCGATTCTAGCCCTTGCGGTCCACTTTCCCGGGTTCGGATTCCCGACGCATTAAAGAACATCAAATCCTTTCACTCTAGATCGGACCTTCTGTCCGGCTAGAGAACAAAAAGACTCTTCACTCTGGATCGGACCTTCCGTCCGGTTAGAGAACAAAAAGACCCTTCCACTTTGGTTCGGACATGCCGTCCAGCCAGAGAATAAAAAGATTCTCTCCACTCTAGATCGGACCTTCTCCCTGGCTAGAGAATAAAAAGATTCCTTTCACTTTGGTTCGGACCAACCGGCCAGCCAGAGAATAAAACGATTCTTTCCACTCCAGATCGAACCTCCCGTCCGGCTGGAGAATAAAAAGATTCCTTTCACTTTGGTTCGGACCCGCCGTCCAGCCAGAGACCAAACAGATTATTTCCACTATAGATCGAACCTTCCGTCCGGCTAGAGAATGAAAAGATCCCTCTCACTTTAGTTCGAGCCTGCCGCCCAGCTAGAGAACAAACAGACCACTCCATTCCAGATCGGACCTTTCGCCCGGCTAAAGAATGAAAAGATCCTTTCACTCTAGATCGGACCTTCCGTCTGGTTAGAGAATAAACATATCCTTGTCACTTCAGCCCGGACTCTCCACACATCCGAAGAATAAGGGACTCTCTTTCTCTAATCTGGCTCGTAGACTTTCCACCCAATTGGAGAACTAAAAGACCTTTCTTGGCCGGTTCCCCCGGTGTGTTAAAGAACAAAACAACCTTTCTCCCTGGCCCGAGCCTGTCGTTCGGGTAAGGAATCATCCCTTTTTACTTGCGCTAACACTAGCCCGTGTCAGCGACTTGACCCTCTCTCCGTCCCTTCGGGTGACGAATATCCCTTTTGATTTGGACCTTCCGTCTAGATCATGGAATCAACAAACTCTTCTCTCCGTCCCCTCGGGCGACGAATATCCCTTTGATTTGGATCTGCCGTGCAGGTCATCAAATCAACAAACTTTTCCCTCCGTCCCTTATGGGTGACGAATACCCCTTTGACTTAGACCTGCCGTCCAGGTCATCGAATCAACAGACTTTTCTCTCCGTCCCTTCGGGTGACGAATATCCCTTTTGACTTGGACCTTCCGTCCAAGTCATGGAATCAACAAACTCTCCTCTCCGTCCCCTCGGGTGATGAACATCCCTTTGACTTGGACCTTCCGTCCAGGCCATGAATCGACTAACTCTTCTCTCCGTCCCTTCGGGTGACGAATATCCCTTTTTCGATTCGGGCCTTCCGCCCAAGTCATTGAATCGACAAACTCTTCCCTCCGTCCCTTTCGGGTGGCAAATACCCCTTTTTCGATTTGGACCTACCGTCCAGACCTTTAAAGAAAGAAACCCTTCTCTTCGGCCCTCGTAGCCCGCTATCCACAACCTCAGCTTCTATAGCCCGCTTTCCAATAGCTTCGGCTTTGATAGCCCGCTTCCCGGGGTTTGGCCTGCGTGGCCTAATTTATCGACCTTAACTTCGGCCCGCGTACCCGCTCTCCCCGTCATGTTTATGAATCTCTCAGTCGATCTGCACCCGCAGGCCTCGCTCTCTCGTCCCTCTCTCGCGCCGTCTGCGGCTGGGGGGCATTTGTGGACACTAAAAATTCTCACCCTGTGTTTACGTTCAGGGGAACAAATAAGAAAAGAAAAGAGAAGAGAAGATAGAAGAAGGAAGAAGAGAAGGGAGCCACTCAAATGCCCTTCAACGTCACACTCCCCTGGTGCCCCCAGCGGCACACTCCCTAGCCCTCTCAGCGGCACACTCCTCAGCCCCCTAGCGGCGCACCCTCAACGCCTTCAACGGCACACCTTGCCAAGCCCTCCAGCGGCACGCCCCGTTGGCGCTCTCAGCGGCACACCTCTAAGTGCCTTCGACGGCACGCTCTGCTGCCCCCAGGGCCTGCCCTCCAGCGGTGCACTCCATCAAACGCCCTCATCGGCACACCCTCGCGGCCCTTCAGCGGCACGACCGCAAGGTTCCCCAGCGGCACGCTCCCAGGGCCCTCTAGCGACACACCTTTCCAGCTTTTCAGCGGCACGCACTAGAAGGCCCCTTCAGCGGCACAACCCATCGATGCCCTTTCAACGGCACACCTTGCCAAGCCCTCCAGCGGCACGCCCCGTTGGCGCTCTCAGCGGCACACCTCTAAGTGCCTTCGACGGCACGCTCTGCTGCCCCCAGGGCCTGCCCTCCAGCGGTGCACTCCATCAAACGCCCTCAGCGGCACACCCTCACGGCCCTTCAGCGGCACGACCGCAAGGTTCCCCAGCGACACGCTCCCAGGGCCCTCTAGCGGCACACCTTTCCAGCTTTTCAGCGGCACGCACTAGAAGGCCCCTTCAGCGGCACAACCCATCGATGCCCTTTCAACGGCACAGTCCCAATGCCCTCTCAACGGCACAGCCTTCTCCGGCACACCCCGTCTATGCCTTAGCCCGCACACCCCCCTAGCCCCTTAGCCCGGCACACCCGGGCCACTTCCAGTCGGTGCACCTTCGGCCTGTTTCGGTCTAGTGTCTCTCGTCCGTTGTTTTATCTGAGTTTTCTGAGGTTTCATTAAAGGTGTTGCCGCTCTCGGGCGCTCACCTCCAGTTGTCGGGTTCTGCCACTCCATGTGGGCGCGTTCCTTGTATCTCCCTTACGCTTGGGTCAAGGGGAGATGCTGCCGAAATTTTGTTAGAAAGTAACAATATAATAAAGGCAAAAGGCAGCAACAAACGAATGAAACGAATAACAACAAAATGCTTTAACCAAGGCAAGGGACCGTAATCAACACAAAGAGAGCCAAATCGAACGACAACTAAACAACTTGAACATTCGTCCACATGGGGGAAAGAACGGAAATTAATCAAGAGAAGGAAAGAAGAAACCCGTGCAAACTGAATAAAATCAAGAGAGAAAAGAAAGGGGGAAAGGATATAAGAATGGGAGAGGAGTGGGCCCCGTCCTCACCCTCATCCGGCACGCCTACTTACCTTGGCCTTCCCCGGCACGCTCCTAGACCGGCACACCTTGCTTGGCCTTTCGTCGACACGCTCCCCATGCCCTTCGCCGGTACACCCTCCAGCCACTCATGGCCGGCACACCCTTTGTCGGCACACCCACTCGCGCCCTTCGCCGGCACTCCCAACTTGGCGGCCCTTCGCCGGCACGCCCCTTCAGCCACCTTCGCCGGCACGCTCCAGCGACCCCTTCGTCGGCACGCTCTCCCCACGCTCAACGACACGCACGCTCGCCCTTCGCCGGCACGCCCGCTTGCCCCTTCGCCGGCACACTCTGCCATGGCCTATCCGACACACTCCCAGCCCCTCTCCGGCACGCTCTCCCTGCCTTCGCCGGTACACCCCTTTTCGCCCCCCCAACGGCCCACTCTTCCTTCCAATATATATATATATATATATATATATATATATATATATATATATATGTAATGACAAAGATAATAATACTAATAAAAATATATATATAACAAAAGTCATGATAAATACATAAATATGTACGCATCATAAATAAACAAAAAATGTGCAAATAATAATAATAATAATAATAATAACAATAATAATAATAATAATAAGTAAACAAATAAAAAATTTATCCAGAACAAATGCATAAAGGGGAATAAACAACACAAGATTATATGGTAAAAAAAATCCCAGATAAAAAAATGGTAAAATCTACATTGCAGCCCCGTCTCTCCCGTGACCCGGTGCTGAAGGAACAGCAACGCCGCCCTTGCAGGCCTGGCCTGAGTCTTCGGAGTTATCCCGAAATGGCCATGACCCGACCTTACCTTGGACCGACATTCCGATTACACCGGACCCGCTTCTCAGGCCGGATCCGTTCCGGGCCACTACTAAATTTGTCGCGCGTTCGGCAGACATTCGAACGGGTTCACCTCGACTTCCTTCGCATATCCATTACGGACCCGTGTCCGAACATGAAATGGTCTGTGAATGACCGATAAAATCTGAAAAGAATGAGGTGGTCCTCGTCATCCTCGGACCCTTCGCATGGGGATATCGATAAGGCCTTCATGGGCCACGCTTAGACCTCGAGCCTGTCCCGATTATGGTCATTGTCTGGCCCATATCCTCGGCCTACAGTCCGCTCCCTCTGAATACATATTGGCTTTGGGCCCCGATCCCGGGACACTCCCCCGTTGCCCCTTGGCACCGGAAATATTAATGACGCTCACGCAAGTCTTGTTTCGACCGCGGGGGGGCTCACCGCAGTATGGTCACGGCTTGACCTTGTACCGAGCCGACAAACTTGTTGGTTTCTGACCGTTTTAACCGGGATTTAACCAAATATTTCCAGTCCCTCCAAACAATAAATTTGCCGCACCCCGGCATACATACGCTCCGATTTTTCCATGACGATCACGATATTCTCGAGCCGGACACTCGTCCGAACATTAAAATGGTCCCGTGAGTGACCGACATATTTCGAATGCTTGCTTCCCTAGACATAGGGCTTTCCGACTGATCCGAGACCGCTATCGTCTTGCCTCTCTCGATATAATCTCTTGGCCATGAGGCCCTGATTCCCGGTGATTAATCAAGGGTGTTCCCTCGTATGGGGGATGTAAATGACGTCGTGACCTTTATGGTGCGGCGGGTTTTGGTCCCGACACGAACCACACAATCGTCTGATTAGTCAGATCGAGCCCACAATAAATTGTCACTTCGGTGATTGGCACGCCCACGCACTTAATGAACATAATAAAGCCAATAAACGAACGAACAGAAGAATGGATAAATAGACGCGTCGGAAAGTGCGTCCACAGTTGCCTATGAGAAGTGTTGCCCGTTCCCTGGTGCGTAAGGGTGTTGGCACTGTTCTGGAGGGACGAGTGCCGGCTGGGTGGTGTTTGTGAGAATTTGTGGTTGGTGCTGTGATTCTCGATGGGCTGAGGATCCGAGCCTGCAGAGTTGTAGAGGATTGTTGGGATGGAGGATCCCGAGTTGTCGTTGTGGTGGCTGTGCGTTTGGATCAAAGTGCAAGGATCATAGCGTTGGTTGCTACGGGCGGATTCCTGAGGATGAGTTGAGCATCGGAGGATTGATTCCTCGGTGTGAGACGTGTTGTTGCCGTGCCGTTGCTAGAGGTCTTGTGGTTCATGGCACTGGCTGGATTGAGAGTTGGGAAAATGTGTTGGCGAGTGCGCCGCATGAGTACCATGTTCGTGTGTTGGAAGTTGTGTTCTCGGATGAGGTTGTGTTTTGGAGAAGTGATCTTTGAGAGATTATGGGTCTCAGATGGTGGCTGCGAGTGGCTGGTCAAGTTGATCGAGTTGTCGACCATGGTGAGATGCGTATTGTCTTAGGACCCATGTGCTTCGATCGTGGCATCGTCGACCACATTGCTGTGATAGCAACTGGCACTTGGTTGCCTTGGGGTTGTGTGCCATGAATTGTTCAAGTTGTGTCCCATGGCTCTGTGGTGAGAGCGGAACCGGGATTGGCAGGCGTCCACTCGGAGTAATTGAGATGTGATAGGATTTGATGAGACAGGACTGTAACGACCCGAGAATCCGATTATCGGGAAGGCCCGATAACCCGAGACTCGCACCGCCACCCACGAGTCCGAAGACTCGGAAGGGTTAAAAGGATGGTGTGGAGACTACACAAGTATCACAAATAATTGTAGAAATTAAACAGTTATATAATTAAGCAGGAAATAATTTAACAGTTTACATGATACATGGTCCACAAGATATAATTAGATAACAACAGCAGTAGTCCACAACTATTACAGAGACAAGAAAGAAAAGTACAGCTACACGGGACATATCCCGGCTCTGACCTCTGGCACTAACGCTGGGCACCTGAACCACGCTGAGCCTTAGACGCGCTCCCCTGAGGCCGCGACTCACCTGAAACACGGTGAAAACACGCAGGGAATGAGTCTCAGAACAAGACTCAGTAGGGATCACTCGAACCCTACCTCACAACCGGAGAAACCGCTACGCTAGTAGTAAGCGAGTACCTCGAAAAGGGAAGCCCTGCAATCTATAAAACACCGATCTCACGGCACGAAAATCGACACACGTGCCATGGTGGAACGACCGGAACACCACGGTCAACACGACAAAACCCGAAGGTCGAAGTCGCAAAGACTGACAGTCTGTCACTCCCGACTCGACAGGAGTACCTCCTGCTAGAAGCACAGTCGGTAGCGTCCCCTGACGTCTTACACCGCACCGCATATGAACTGCATGGTGTGGTAGCTCCTACCAAAGGCACGAACACCGAACAAGTAACCACAAACAAGTGACTAGTTGGGGTCACACCCGTCGGCGTGGGTCCAATAGCCCCCAACCACGTGTGTACACACAGACCGCGTGTCCCTGGTCTGGCCCTCTGACCGGTTTTCCCCTCAACCGAACTCTGGCTGCAAGACGTGGGGCCTGATGGAAACCGATCCATAAACCATTTCTAAGGGTAGCCTCTCCACCACTCCCTGCTGGGACCACACGCGTGTAAGCATGCTACGACTAGTGGAGGGTCACTACGGAGTAGACTCTCAAGTCAACGGAAAATCACGCCGCAACCGGACGGTACAAGGAACGCCCTTAATACCAATACCGTCGCACGGTGACAGAAGCCGACAACGACATCTCCCGGTACCACTCAGTATGACGAGAGACACGCCGACCTGACCTGTCCCCTTGAACGGTCCACACTGGGCCGCTCAGGGATGTGCGGTCGCATAGGGACCGCACCAGGGTTAAACGGCCAGAACGAGACCGTTCTACCCAGGTCCAAACGGGCTGAAGAACGGCCAACATGGGCCCATTCAACAGATGTGCGGCCAGCTCCTGGCCGCACGTGGGTGAGGAACGATCTGCTCCTGGCCGCTTGTCTCCCAACGGTAATAAACCTGAGCGGTTAGTCTTTAGCCGCACTAGGGAAGAGCGGCTACGGTTTCGCCGTTCAAGGGTTGTGCGGTCCAGATCTGGCCGCACACCCAGGCAACGGCACCAGATGACGTACGTCCAGCACCTGACTGCACGAAGGGTTATGCGGCCAGCTCCTGGCCGCACATCCCGGTGCACTGCACAACCGTAATACTCAACGGTCGAAAACCCAGGGTTGGGCGGTCGTTATGGGGCCGCACCTTAGGATATGCGGTCCCACGACAGACCGCGCAAGCCCACTGCGCGCCGAGCCCCAGCCACAGCGCGTCGAGCTGATGGACAACCAGAACGGGGCCGCACAAGGGTTGTGCGGGCCATGGTTCGACCGCACATCGCCCACCAGCGCGAAGACGGCGAATCTCACCGGAATCACCCATTTCGGCCCCCAAACAAGCCCCACGAAGGGGGAACGGTGAGAGAAGAACCCCCAAGCCCCCTACGCCCTTAAACCACGGAATCGGGGCTCAAAACGGCGGATCAGACGAACTCTCCCCGCGACATGAACGACCCTTCCCGGCGTGAAAATAACCCCTCTCAACCTCGTCTCAAGCTAAAACTCACGGGGAAGAAGGGCAAGAGGCTAAGGAACGTCACCCTACCTCCGGTTCGCAACGAGACGCGCCGATCCGAGCTCAATCCCATGAAGAACGCCGTTAGAACCTCGCCTTCCCGCGCTTCCCACGCTTGCCGCACGCCCGCACGATCGCCTCGTCGTCACCCACATCATCGCGCCGTCGCACTGCCGCCGTCTGCAGCCGGAACGGAGGTCGTTGCGCTCGAATGGGAGAGAGAGAGAGAGAGAGAGAGAGAGAGAGAGAGAGAGAGAGGGCGGCCACGGTCGTGAGGGAGGAAAGAGAAGAAAGGAAGAAGAAGAAGAAAAAGAAAAGAAAATGGGGGGTTTAAATAGAAAATCCGAAAATTTTGAAAAATACCAAAAAATCAAAAATCACATTTCCAGGATCCTCAGAACGCACCGATCGCAACGGTACCACTCTTGCCTAGGTGAACAACCCGGTTCCCCCGCAACGAGGTTCCGAAGGAATTACCGAAACACACACCGGGAATCGGAAAACACATGCGAAAAAGCCGCGGAACGCTCCCGGGCCTCCGAAACAACTCCGGATCGCGCCGATCCGAACACGAAAGATGTCCGAAACGAAATTTCAGAGACAACGGAGTTGGACACTCGGAGGAACCAGATCCGGGACCCATGAAGAGGGATCCGAAAGGCCCGAGATATTACAGCCCTCCCCCCTTAAGAAATTTCATCCTCGAAATTGAGAATAACCCAAGGGGAAATAAGAGGAAGACTCACTCAAACATGTATGGGAACTGCTGACGCATCTCGTCCTCACGCTCCCAAGAAGCCTCACCACCAGAGTGCCGCTGCCACACCACCTTAACCAAGGGGATGACCTTGTTCCGCAGGCGCTGGTCTCGCCTATCCTCCACGCGGACCGGAAACTCTAGGAGAGAAAGATCTGGAGTCACCTCGGGCCAAACAGAATCCTCGAGTACATGGGAGTCATCGGGCATATACTTTCGCAACATCGAGACGTGGAACAAGTCATGCACTGACCCCAACTCAGGGGGCAACTGCAACTGATAAGCTACCTTACCGATGCATTCCATGATGTGGAAAGGACCAATATAGCGGGGACTCAGCTTCCCACGCCGTCCAAAATGCATCACCCCCTTCATCAGAGAAACTCTCAAGAACACGCGATCGCCCACGGCGAACGCGAGAGGCTACCGCCTACGGTCAGCATAACCCTTCTGCCGACTCTGGGCCGCCAACATGTTCTGACGAACCAGGTGCACCACCTCCACGCACTACTGCACCAACTCCGGTCTTTTCAAAACACGCTTACCAACCTCAAACCAGTCCAGTGGAGTCCGACACGGACGCCCATACAAAGCCTCATAAGGAGCCATGCCGATGCTCGAATGATAGCTGTTATTGTAGGCAAACTCCACCAACGGTAGGTGGTGAATCCAACTCCCCTGCCACTCCAGGTAGCAGGATCTCAGCATGTCCTCCAAAGTCTGAATGGTCATCTCTGACTGACCATCTGACTGAGGATGATACGCCGAGCTAAAAGTAAAATCCGTGCCAAGAGCTCGCTGGAAACTCCTCCAGAATCCAGAAGTGAAACGCGGATCCCGATCCGACACGATGGAGATGGGAATCCCATGCAACGGAACAATCCGCTCCACATAAAGACGAGCCAACCTGGACACGCTCCAGCTGACTTTGACCGGTAACAACCGAGTCACCTTCATTAGCCTATCCACCAGCAACCAAATACTGTCCTGACCGCTCGGAGTCCTCGGCAATCCCACCACGAAATCCGTGGTCACGTGGTCCCACTTCAACGCAGGAACATCCAAGGGCTGGAGAGTACCTCCCGGTCGCAGATGCTCCGCCTTCACCTGCTGACAGGTCAGACACCTGGCCACAAACTCAACGACATCTCTCTTCATGCCAGGCCACCATAACTGCCTCTGTAAGTTCCGATACATCTTTATCGCACCCGGATGTACGGTGTACCTGCTCCCATGAGTCTCGCGCAACACCGCACGACGAACCAGCTCCTCGGCTGGGACATACAGCCTACCACAGAACCTCACGGCACCGTCATCGCCGAGCTCCACATCAGCCAAAGCCAAAATCCGGGGAAACTCAGGGTCCGCATGCTGAGCCTCTGTCACCTGATGGCGGATGGCAGGTGTAATGACCCAGAGTACAGGATACCGATATACCGATAACATAGATACACCGATACCAAGAACTGGGGAAGCCACCCAAGAGGCTGATGAGGCCCCTGAAGGGTTAGTAGGGTTATGTCGAGGGAATGTATAACGAACTACAATTTGGAACGCGTAGATTACAGTTAAGTAATAAAATTAACACAAGTGCGGAAGCAATTCAAAATAACCAGAGTGATATATATATACTAGTCCAGATAAACAAAAGTACTAGTCCACACAAGTACAACAACACGGGGCATACCCCGGCAAAAGTACAACAAAAGCCTCAAAAGGCGGCTCGACTAAAGCTGGCAGCTAGACGCGGTCTCTGAAACAGCTCACGAAGCACCGGGAGACGACGGGCGCGGCTCACCTGAAAGGAGAAGGGTGAGTCACAGCCAGACTCAGTAGGGGTCACGCAGATCCCTACCTCGCACTAAACAAGCATTCATGCATAAATAAAGGCAATTAGAGCATGCATTTAATTAAAATAACAGGCAATGGCATGAATAAACTACTCAAGTAAAGCTGTAAACTCTAACTAAGCAAGTAGAACAGCTAACTCATGCCACGGCTAAATAAATGCAAGCGACTAAAACTAAATCTACCAAAATAGAATAAGCCTTAACTAATCCAAACAATAAGGAGTAGGACAACCACTGGAGCAGAAACCAGATGCATCCACTGACGACTTACACTGCGTCTCAAGCACTCGCAGTCGACAAAGCGACAAGCTGAGCGCGTAAACAGTACCAAACCAAGTGACCAGTCGGAGTGGCACCCGTCGGTGTCAGTCCACAGTCTCCGACCACGTGTGCACACACTGACTCTAGCCTGAGCCAGGCCCTCTAGCTAGTTTTCCCCCTTGGTAGGACGCTACCATTGGCTGGGAGCCCACGGAACTAGCTTACAAACCGTGTATGGGAAACACCCCTCCGCTATCCTCAAGCGGGTCGGTACTCAACAGACCTAGGGCAACAACAGTGGCTCCATTGCATGGAAAGAAAAGCTACTCTATTGGTATAAGAAACATGCCATCGAACAATAAAACAACATAAACATGGCACAATTATATAAAGGAACGCATAACAAATGGGCTGGCAACTTATTAAACCCAACAGGCAAGCGGCGGTCAGATGCCCACGCGCTACATGAAAGTAACGGTCGGAGGCTGGCGCGTTACACCGAGAACGACGCGTCTATCTCCGTCCGTCACTTCCGCCTGAGTTCCAGCTCAAAAGCCCAAAAGGGAATGTGACGGTAGGGGCCCTGTGCGTTACATCGATGCAACGCGTTGGGTCACCGCCGTTACATCCACCCGAGGCCAAAAACCAGCGTACAACGTTCGAAATCAGACACAGGCGAAGCGACGCGCTCGCTCAGGCGCGTCGGACGGAAGCGACGGCCGGCCGACTGGCCGTCGGGCTAACCGCCTCACCCGGTCAACGTAAAACAACGGACGAGTAACGGATGGGGATCCCACCGTTACTCTCCAAATAACGCACCCTCATCGGGCCGTTGTTTGGAAATGACGCGTCCACTAAGGACCGTCAGGCGTGTGACGGTTCCTGGCAGGACCGTCACACCACCTGGAACACGGGCGGGTACGGTTTGAAAACCGGAGCCCTCCCGGACGATAAAAATCGTCGGGTAACGCCGTAGAAACCTGTAACCTGTCAAACCATACAACCCAAACAACAAAATAACAGCCCAAATACCACACATGCAAAGCCCACAATGCATCAAATTCAAGAATTAAGCTAAAACCCCAAAATTATGAAATATGAACATTAAGCATGCTACGGGGTTCTAATCAAACGAACGAGCTATAGGAAATGATCCTAGCGAGATCAGGATTCCATCCCCCTACCTTTTGCGAGCCGAAACCGACGAAATGGCCGCATGCAAGGAGGTAGGCTCACGGGCCTTCAAGCTCCACCTCGCTCCCACGATCACTGAACCATGCCGAAATGGGTACCTACGCGTTCCTCTCGACGCGAGGAATCCAACGGCGCCAACCACGCTTCAATCCGCCGTCGAATGGCCTGCAACCCAAGAGAGGGGAAGAGGACGGCCGCGGAGGAGAGAGAGAGCGTGAGGGAGAGTGAGATCGACGAGGGAGAGAGAGGGGATGAGGGTGAGAGATATAATAAAAATAAAATTAATATATATATAACATAATCATTATATATATAAAAATCTTATTGATATTAATAACCCTCAAAGCTCCAAATAAATCCGAAAAAATACCAGATAAATTCCTAAAAATCCAGAAAAATAGCCAAAAATTCCAGAATAAATACTAGAACAACATCCGATAAGGATCCATTAAGACACGGGCCTTACAGTCCCTCCCTCCTATTTAAAATTTCGCCCTCGAAATTTACAACGGAAAAAGGAGGAAACTGCGAAAGGACATATGCCTCACTGGAATAAGAAAGGAAAAAGCTGACGCATCTCATCTTCGCGTTCCCAAGTGGACTCATTACCAGAGTGACGCTGCCAAGCTACTCTTACCAGAGGGATAACCTTATTTCTCAACCGCTGCTCACGACGGTCTTCAATTCTAATAGGGAACTCTGGCGCAGACAAATCAGCAGTCACCTCAGGCCAAACTGAATCATCGAGAACATGAGAAGCATCCAGCACAGATTTCCTCAACTGAGATACGTGGAACACATCATGAATAGCTTGCATGGCCGCAGGTAGTTGCAGACGATAAGCCACCTGACCAATAGCTTCAATGATCGGAAAAGGGCCAACATACCGCGGATAAAGCTTTCCACGCTTCCCAAACCTGGAAACACCTTTCATCGGAGATATTTTAACAAACACCATATCTCCCGGCTCAAATTGTAGTGGACGTCTGCGCTGATCTGCATAACTTTTCTGTCGACTCTGAGCCGTCAACAATCTCTGCTTGATCAGACGAACCACATCAGAACACTGCTGCACCATATCAGGTCCGGTCAACAATCTGTCCCCAACATCAAACCAATTCAAGGGAGTACGACAAGGACGACCATACAACGCTTCATAAGGAGCCATACTAATACTGGAGTGAAAACTATTATTATAGGCAAATTCAACAAGTGGCAAATGCTGACTCCACGAACCTTGCCAATCAAGGCAACACGATCTCAGCATGTCTTCCAGAGTCTGAATAGTCCTCTCTGACTGTCCATCTGACTGAGGGTGATACGCTGAACTGAATGCTAACTCAGTGCCCAAAGCTTTCTGGAAACTACGCCAGAAGCCTGAGGTAAAACGTGGGTCACGATCTGACACAAGTGAAACAGGAACTCCATGCAGTGGCACGATCTTCTGCACATACAGCTCGGCCAACCTCAGCACATTCCAGGCAATCTTAATCGGCAATAATCTGGCAGTTTTAGTCAATCTGTCGACAAGCAACCAGATACCATCAAAACCTTGAGAAGTCCGAGGCAAACCCACCACAAAGTCAGTAGCAACATGGTCCCATTTCCACATCGGAATCTCTAATGGCTGAAGTAAACCACCTGGCTTTTGATGTTCGACTTTAACCTGCTGACAAGTCAAGCACTTAGAAACAAATATAGCCACGTCTTTCTTCAAACCTGGCCACCAGAACTGCTTCTTCAAATTCTGATACATCTTGGTGACACCTGGATGAATAGCAAAACGGGAACCATGGGCTTCACTCAGAATCTCATGCCTCAAATCATCATCAGAAGGAACATACCATCTGCCCTGGAAACTGACAACCAGCTCATCATCAAATTCCACATCATATCTTGATATGACACGGGCCAAATCAGAATCCGCTTGCTGAGCTTCTTTAATCTGCTGATAGAGAGCTGAACCCAAAATCAAACTAGCACAAACTGCCATCTTCGGATCAGCAGGAATCTCTGCACTGAATGCCTCGCTCGGAAGCCATTTCCACAATTTCCATTCGTGAAGCATCAAATGACTGACCTGCACTTTCCTGCTCAGAGCATCAGCTACAACATTCATTTTACCCGGCTGATAGGAGAGTGTAAAGTCAAAATCTTTCATGAATTCCATCCATCGGCTCTGCCTGAGATTCAAATCTTTCTGGGAGAATATATACTGTAAACTCTGGTGATCAGTAAAAATCTGAAATTTCTCACCATACAGATAATGTCTCCAGATCTTTAAGGTAAAAATAACTGCAGCTAGCTCCAGATCATGCGTGGGATAATTTTCTTCATGTCGTTTCAATTGTCGAGATGCATATGCGATAACTTTACCATATTGCATCAGCACTGCACCCAAACTTACTCGAGAAGCATCAGTACACACTAGAAAACCACCCGAGTCGGAAGGCAAAGTCAACACATGAGAAGAAGTCAATAGCCTTTTCAATTCAACAAAGCTAGTCTCACACTGATCCGACCAGACGAAAGGTACATCTTTACGAGTCAGTCTAGTCATCGGGGCTGCAGTCTTCGCAAAATCTTGGATGAATCTGCGGTAATACCCAGCCAAACCTAGGAAGCTTCATATTTCTGTCACAGTTCTTGGCCTCTGCCAACTCAACACGGCATCAATCTTTGCAGGGTCTACTGCCACTCCGTCACCAGAAATCACGTGACCAAGAAAATGAATCTCCCGAAGCCAGAATTCACATTTACTGAACTTCGCATACAGCTCGTGATCTCTTAGAGTCTGCAGAACGATCCTCAAATGCTGCACGTGATCTTCATCAGAGGCAGAATAGATCAAAATATCATCAACAAAGATCACCACAAACTGATCAAGAAATGGACGAAAGATATGCTGCATTAGGTCCATAAAAGCTGCTGGGGCATTAGTCAAACCAAACGGCATGACCAGAAATTCAAAGTGACCATAACGAGTGCTGAAAGCCGTCTTCTCCACATCAGATTCCCGGATTCGCAATTGGAAGTAGCCAGACCGGAGATCAATCCGTGAAAAGACAGTAGCAGACTGTAATTGGTCAAACAAATCATCAATCATGGGAAGCGGATATTTATTCTTGATAGTCACCTGATTCAGTTGCCTGTAATCAATACAAAGCCTCAGGCTTCCATCTTTCTTCTTCATAAACAACACTGGGGCACTCCACGGAGAAAAACTGGGGCGAATATAACCCTTTTCCAGTAACTCAAGTAGCTGTGCTCGCAGTACTTTCAATTCAGCTGGAGCCATTCGGTACGGTGCCTTCGCTAACGGGCCTGTACCTGGAATCAGTTCAATCTCCATCTCAATCTCTCGCTCTGGAGGCAAGCCTGGCAACTCGTCAGGAAACACACCAGGGAACTCACAAACAACAGGAATATCACTGACTTCCTGTCGTGGTTTTTCAACAGCAACCACAGAAGCTAAGAATCCCTGGCAACCTGCACTAAGCAATCTATAGGCTCGAATAGCAGAAATAATCATACGAGAAGATCGGGATCGAATACCTTGGAAACAAAAAGCTGATTTCCCCTGTGGCTGAAAATAGACTTTCTTCGATCTGCAGTCAACCACAGCTCCATAATGCTCCAACCAATCCATTCCCAGAATAATATCATAATCTGCCAGCTGCAATGCATACAATCTCGCCGGCAATTGGTGATTATCGATCATAACAGGAGACTCTTCCAAATACAGAGGTGTAATCATGAAATCTCCCGAAGATATCTCAACATACATCTCACAAGTTATCTCTGAAGTCGGTTCCTCAATACATGCCATGAAATCCTCAGAAATAAAAGAGTGAGAAGCACCAGAATCAAATAAGACACGAGCTGAATGACCATAAAGCATAATCGTACCTTTCCCAAGATGGGCTGCAACAGCATCAGCTCTAGTCATATGTGAAACCTTGCCTTTCTGCTTCTTTGATCCGGCCGAAGATTGTTGAGAAGAGGCCGACGCTTGAGAAAAGAACTGTTGAGCTTGCGGTGCAGGAGGAGGTCTGAATTGCGGCTGCTGAGGTTGAGGAAACTGAGGGGCTTGCAATTGTTTCGGCCTCAGCGGGCAATCCCGAACCACATGACCTGGCTGGTCACACCGAAAGTAAACAACGGGAAGAGAACACGGCTGGCCCTTGTGATGACCACCGCATCTCCGACACGTCCATGGTTGACTGACAGCTGAACTCTGACGAGTCTGAGTAGAAGGTGCTGTCGGCTGCTGAACTACATCTGTACCGGACGGCTGCTGAAAAAATTTCTTCTTCTTCTTGAACCTCTTAAACTTGGTCTTGGAAGGAGAGGAAGCACTGCTAACCTCTGACTGGACTGAGGGAACACCTGGCGCTGGCGGTCGGTACACCTGCTGAGACTGTACTGCGGGCTGAACTAACCCTGCCTGAGGATATCCACCCGGTCTCGCCATCTCCAACTCAAGAGCCACAGCTGTCTGGCACGCACTATCAAGGTCTGCAACGCGACTAGCAATGAGGGGCATCTTTAATTCTGGCCTCAAACCTCGCAAAAATTACTGTGTCTTCAAAGCTTCACTAGCCAGCACATGGGGCGCATACTGACCCAATTCCATAAACTTATTCCGATACTGAAGCACAGTCATACTGCCCTGAGTCAGCTCCATGAATTGATACATTTTTGCCATTTGCAAACAGGCAGGAGTGTAGGCGCGCTCAAAAGCAGCAACAAACTCTACCCATGTGATCTGCCGAAGGGGTCTTGAATGAAAAGCGATCTACCACTCGGCTTTCCACCACGTAATGGCTGTACCCTGGAGTTGAAAAGCGGCAAGCATAACTTTCTCATCTTCAGCACATTCCATCGAAACAAAAACACGCTCGATAGCATCCAACCATTGCCTCGCAACCTCTGGATCAGCTTGACCATCGAAAGGAGGCGGATTGAACATCAGGAATTCTTTTAAAGCCTTGCCTCGACTGCCAGGCACTTCAACCTGAGGAGCAACAATCGGCGCTGGAGGAGGAACAACTGGGATAGCAGGAACAGCAGGAACTGCAGGAGGAGGTGCAGAACCACTATCTTCCCTGGGCGCATCTCGAGGAGCACGAGGAACTCGAGGAGGTCTTCCTCGATGAGGCGGCATAATTACTCTGCCGAGATCATAAAACAACAATAAAATCCATCAATCACACAGAAAACACCCTAAGCCAACAATAGACGACACAGGACTAGCTCTGGACAACCACAAATTTCAATTCCTTATACAACTCCTCAAACATCAGCTCTGATACCAACTGTAACGACCCAGAGTTCAGGATACCGATATACCGATAACATCGATACACCGATACCAAGAACTGGGGAAGCCACCCAAGAGGCTGATGAGGCCCCTGAAGGGTTAGTAGGGTTATGTCGAGGGAATGTATAACGAACTGCAATTTGGAACGCGTAGATTACAGTTAAGTAATAAAATTAACACAAGTGCGGAAGCAATTCAAAATAACCAGAGTGATATATATATACTAGTCCAGATAAACAAAAGTACTAGTCCACACGAGTACAACAACACGGGGCATACCCCGGCAAAGGTACCACTAAAGCCTCAAAAAGGCGGCTCGACTAAAGCTGGCAGCTAGACGCGGTCTCTGAAACAGCTCACGAAGCACCGGGAGACGACGGGCGCGGCTCACCTGAAAGGAGAAGGGTGAGTCACAGCCAGACTCAGTAGGGGTCACGCAGATCCCTACCTCGCACTAAACAAGCATTCATGCATAAATAAAGGCAATTAGAGCATGCATTTAATTAAAATAACAGGCAATGGCATGAATAAACTACTCAAGTAAAGCTGTAAACTCTAACTAAGCAAGTAGAACAGCTAACTCATGCCACGGCTAAATAAATGCAAGCGACTAAAACTAAATCTACCAAAATAGAATAAGCCTTAACTAATCCAAACAATAAGGAGTAGGACAACCACTGGAGCAGAAACCAGATGCATCCACTGACGACTTACACTGCGTCTCAAGCACTCGCAGTCGACAAAGCGACAAGCTGAGCGCGCAAACAGTACCAAACCAAGTGACCAGTCGGAGTGGCACCCGTCGGTGTCAGTCCACAGTCTCCGACCACGTGTGCACACACTGACTCTAGCCTGAGCCAGGCCCTCTAGCTAGTTTTCCCCCTTGGTAGGACGCTACCATTGGCTGGGAGCCCACGGAACTAGCTTACAAACCGTGTATGGGAAACACCCCTCCGCTATCCTCAAGCGGGTCGGTACTCAACAGACCTAGGGCAACAACAGTGGCTCCATTGCATGGAAAGAAAAGCTACTCTATTGGTATAAGAAACATGCCATCGAACAATGAAACAACATAAACATGGCACAATTATATAAAGGAACGCATAACAAATGGGCTGGCAACTTATTAAACCCAACAGGCAAGCGGCGGTCAGATGCCCACGCGCTACATGAAAGTAACGGTCGGAGGCTGGCGCGTTACACCGAGAACGACGCGTCTGTCTCCGTCTGTCACTTCCGCCTGAGTTCCAGCTCAAAAGCCCAAAAGGGAATGTGACGGTAGGGGCCCTGTGCGTTACATCGATGCAACGCGTTGGGTCACCGCCGTTACATCCACCCGAGGCCAAAAACCAGCGCACAGCGTTCGAAATCAGACGCAGGCGAAGCGACGCGCTCGCCCAGGCGCGTCGGACGGAAGCGACGGCCGGCCGACTGGCCGTCGGGCTAACCGCCTCACCCGGTCAACGCAAAAAGCAAGACGAGTAACGGATGGGGATCCCACCGTTACTCTGCAAATAACGCACCCTCATCGGGCCGTTGTTTGGAAATGACGCGTCCACTAAGGACCGTCAGGCATGTGACGGTTCCTGGCAGGACCGTCACACCACCTGGAACACGGGCGGTTACGGTTTGAAAACCGGAGCCCTCCCGGACGATAAAAATCGTCGGGTAACGCCGTAGAAACCTGTAACCTGTCAAACCATACAACCCAAACAACAAAATAACGCCCAAACACTACACATGCAAAGCCCACAATGCATCAAATTCAAAAATTAAGCTAAAACCCCAAAATTATGAAATATGAACATTAAGCATGCCACGGGGTTCTAATCGAAAGAACGAGCTATAGGAAATGATCTAGCAAGATCAGGATTCCATCCCCCTACCTTTTGCGAGCCGAAACCGACGAAATGGCCGCATGCAAGGAGGTAGGCTCACCGGGCCTTCAAGCTCCACCTCGCTCCCACGATCACCGAACCATGCCGAAATGGGTACCTACGCGTTCCTCTCGACGCGAGGAATCCAACGGCGCCAACCACGCTTCAATCCGCCGTCGAATGGCCTGCAACCCAAGAGAGGGGAAGAGGACGGCCGCGGAGGAGAGAGAGAGCGTGAGGGAGAGTGAGATCGACGAGGGAGAGAGAGGGGGTGAGGGTGAGAGATATAATAAAAATAAAATTAATATATATATAATATAATCATTATATATATAAAAATCTTATTAATATTAATAACCCTCAAAGCTCCAAATAAATCCGGAAAAATACTAGATAAATTCCTAAAAATCAAGAAAAACAGCCGAAAATTCCAGAATAAATACTAGAACAAAATCCGATAAGGATCCATTAAGGCACGGGCCTTACAGCAGGCGTGACAGTCAGACTAGCAAGCACTGCCCACCCTTGCTCCTGGGGAATCTTGAGCCTGAATGAAACTTCGGACACTTGTTCCCAGAGCCTCCACTTCCTCAACATCAAGGCACTAACCGTGACCTTCCGACTCAAAGCATCGGCGATGACATTCATCCTGCCCGGCTGATAAAGAGGGTGAAGTCATAATCCTTCATGAATATCATCCAACGCCTCTGCATGAGGTTAAGGTCCCTCTGCGTGAACACATATCGCAAACTCTGATGGTCAGTGAACACCTCGAACCTCTCACCGTACAGATAATACCTCCAGATTTTCAGCGCGAAGATCATAGCCGCCAACTCCAAGTCATGGGTAGGGTAGTTCTCCTCGTGGGGCTTCAGCTGCCGAGATGCGTAAGCCACCACTCTACCATGCTGCATCAACACAGCACCCAATCCGACCCCGGAAGCATCTGTACATACCACAAAACCTCCCGATCTAGAAGATAAAACCAACACCGGAGCCGAGGTGAGCAACCTCTTCAGTTCCCCGAAACTCTACTCACACTCCTCAGACCAGACGAAAGGAACATCCTTCCGCGTAAGTCTAGTCATCGGGGCCGCAATGCGAGAAAAATCATGGATAAATCGACGATAATAGCCCGCAAGCCCCAAGAAACTCCAGATCTCCGTCAAAGACCTCGGCCTCGGCCACTGCATTACTTCCTCGACCTTGGCGGGGTCCACGGAAATACCATCACCAGAAATCACGTGCCCTAAAAAGTGCACCTCACGAAGCCAGAACTCGCACTTACTGAGCTTCGCATACAACTGGTGATCTCGCAACGTCTGCAGCACTACACCTAAATGGTATGCGTGCTCCTCGGTAGACCACGAATAAACAAGGATGTCGTCCATAAATATGACCACGAACTGGTCCAGATACGGACGAAACACCCTCTGCATCAAGTCCATGAAGACTGCGGGGGCATTGGTGAGCCCGAACGGCATCACCAGAAACTGATAATGCTCGTACCTCATACTGAACGTAGTCTTCTCCACATCGGACTCGCGAATCCTCAGCTGATAGTAATCGGACCGCAAATCAATCCGCGAGAACACTCGCGCAGACTGAAGCTGGTCAAACAAGTCATCGATCCGCGGCAACGGATACTTGATCTTGATAGTCACCTCATTCAGCTGTCGATAGTCAATGCACAACCGCAAGCTACCATCCTTCTTCTTTACGAATAACACGGGCGCACCCCAAGGGGAAAAGCTAGGACGAATATACCTCTTGGCCAGCAGCTCCTGCAACTACGTCCTCAACTCCCTCAACTCAGCGGGGGCCGTACGGTAGGGAGCCTTCGCCAAAGGTCCCGTACCCGGCACAACCTCGATAACGAAATCAATCTCCCGCTGGGGAGGTAATCCAGGTAAGTCCTCCGGAAAAACATTGGGAAACTCGCACACCATCGGAATGTCCTCGACATCCGGTTCCATTCGGTCAGTCACAACCACGGAGGGGAGAAAACCCTGACAACCCGCATCAAGCAAACGAAGAGCTCGAATCGCAGAAATGAGAAAGCGGGAAGATGAAGACCTGATACCTTGGAAATAGAAGGTGGGTCCGTGAAGTCGCCGGAAATAAACCCTCTTCGAGACGTAATCCACCAACGCATGATGTGCCTCGAGCCAATCCATACCCAAAATCACATCAAAGTCCTGAAGCGGCAACGCATAGAGCCTAGCCGGCAAACTCCGCCCTTCCACTCACACAGGAACCTCATCGAAGCAATACAGAGTGATCATAAAATCACCCGAAGACATCTCCACTGCCAAATCACAGGACAACTGGGTCACCGGCTCCTCAATACTCAGCGCGAAATCCTCCGAAACAAACGAATGAAACGCGCCAGAATCGAACAAAACCCGAGCCGCACAACCCAAAATCCAAACGGTACCTTCCACGAGCTGCGACGCCACTACCTCTGCCCTGGTCATGTGTGTGATTTGGCCTCGAGCTCTCTGCCTGCCTCCCACACTAGCTGACCTGGGTAGCAACGGATACTGTCCTTGCTGCTGCTGCTGCTGCTACTGCTGTCTTTGCTGCTGGGTAACCTGCTGCTGCTGAGGAAACGGCTACTGCTGCTATGGCCTCTGAGGACAGTCACGCGCCATATGCCCTGTAGGATGGTCACACCGGAAGCAAACTATCGGCGCTATGCACTGCTTGCCTGGGTGGTACTCACTACACCGCGGACACGGTCCTCGCGATCCACCCACTGATCCATGATGCTGAAACGGGACCGGCTGCGGTACACTGCCTCATGATGCCTGCCTCTGATCGTTGGGCTTCTTCTTACCGAACCCCTTCTTGAAGAACTTCTTGACCTTCGAGCCAAAAGACGCAGATCATGTCGCTGATGCTGTCGGTGCCGGCGCTCCTGAATCACCCGACGCATGCTGAAAGGAACCCTACTGCTGGGTAGCCGACTGCTGGCTACGACCCGATAAAGACTGCCCCTGCCTGATCGGTCCTCGAGTCCTCTACATATCCATCTCCAAAGAAGCCGCAACACAAGACGTTGTCTCCAGATCAGTGGCCGCATTCGCGATCAAATGGTGCCTCAGCTCCTGCCTCAAGCCCTGTACGAACTGTGCGGTCTTCACCCTCTCATGCTCCATGATATGAGGTGCATACCGACCCAGCTCAACAAATCGGGCCCTATACTGCAACACGGACATGTCGCCGTGAACCAGCTCCAGAAACTCATACATCCGCTGCGTAGCGATATACTCTGGATAGTAGGTACGCTTGAAAGCATTGACAAAGTCACTCCACGCAATCTGCTCAAGTGGACAAAGCTGGAAAGACGTCTTCCACTCGAAAGACCACCACTCCCAAGCCGTACCCTGCAACTGGCTGGAGGCCAACATCACTCTGTCCTCCGCAGTACTCTACGCGGAACTGAACACCCGCTCCATCTCGTCGAGCCAACTCCGAGCCACATCAGGGTCTGGCTGACCACCATAGTAAGGTGGATGAAACTGCATGAAATCCCTCACTGCCCGGCCCGGCCCACCCCTGGTCGACGAGCCCTCACCAGCCTCTCCGCCGAGCTGCTGAGACATAAGCTAGTACATGCCACGGAAGAAATCCTCAGCCCCCGGAAACCTCGCAATATCCACTACCTCGGTGGCCCTCGGTGGCACTCTACTATGCTCCTCCTGATCTCGCTGAACCCCCTGCTGGATCTCCTGACCTCTATCCGACTGCCCCTACTGAGAGCGAGTGCTCCGCCTCGGCGCCATGCTTGCTCCTGAAGCAAAAGATAGAAAATACGGAAACATCAAGGTCAAGAAAAATAAGCGATGCCCGATGCCAGCGTCAACTGTACATCATCGTTGTGGATTAGTGGACCACTACAATTAGTTATGATTCTCGTATAATCCCATAACCGCTGCTCTGATACCAGCTATAACAACCCGAGAATCCGATTACCGGGAAGGCCCGATAACCCGAGACTCGCACCGCCACCCACGAGTCCGAAGACTCGGAAGGGTTAAAATGATGGTGTGGAGACTACACAAGTATCACAAATAATTACAGAAATTAAATAGTTATATAATTAAGCAGGAAATAATTTAACAGTTTACATGATACATAGTCCACAAGATATAATAAGATAACAACAGCAGTAGTCCACAACTATTACAGAGACAAGAAAGAAAAGTACAGCTACACGGGACATACCCCGGCTCTGACCTCTGGCACTAACGTTGGGCACCTGAACCACGCTGAGCCTCAGACGCGCTCCCCTGAGGCCGCGACTCATATGAAACACGGTGAAAACATGCATGGAATGAGTCTCGGAACAAGACTCAGTAGGGATCACTCGAACCCTACCTCGCAACCGGAGAAACCGCTACGCTAGCAGTAAGCGAGTACCTCGAAAAGGGAATCCCTGCAATCTACAAAACACCGATCTCACGACACGAAAATCGACACGTGCCACGGTGGAACGACCGGAACACCACGGTCAACACGACAAAACTCGAAGGTTGAAGTCGCAAAGACTGACAGTCTGTCACTCCCGACTCGACAGGAGTACCTCCCGCTAGAAGCACAGTCGGTAGCGTCCCCTGACGTCTTACACCGCACCGCAGGTGAACTGCCTGATGTGGTAGCTCCTACCAAAGGCACGAACACCGAACAAGTAACCACAAGCAAGTGACTAGCTGGGGTCACGTCCGTCGGCGTGGGTCCAACCGCCCCCAACCACTTGTGCACACACAGACCGCGCGTCCCTGGTCTGGCCCTCTGACCGGTTTTCCCCTCAGCCGGACTATGGCTGCAAGACGTGGGGTCCGACGGAAACCGGTCCACAAACAGTCTCTAAGGGTAGCCTCTCCACCACTCTCTGGTGGGACCACACGCGTGTAAGCAGGCTACGACTAGTGGAGGGTCACTACGGAGTAGACTCTCAAGTCAATGGAAAATCACGCCGCAACCGGACGGTACAAGGAACACCCTTCGTACCAATACCGTCGCACGGTGACAGAAGCCGACAACGACATCTCCCGGTACCACTCAGTATGACGAGAGACACGTCAACCTGACATGTCCCCTTGAACGGTCCACACTGGGCCGCTCAGGGATGTGCGATCGCATAGGGACCGCACCAGGGTTAAACGGCCAGAACGGGACCGTTCTACCTAGGTCCAAACGGGCTGAAGAACAGCCAACATGGGCCCGTTCAACAGATGTGCGGCCAGCTCCTTGCTGCACGTGGGTGAGGAACGGTCAGCTCCTGGCCGCTCGTCTCCCATCGGTAATAAACCTGAGCGGTCAGTCCTTAGCCGCACTAGAGAAGAGCGGCTACGGTTTTGCCGTTCAAGGGTTGTGCGGTCCAGATCAGGCCGCACATCCAGGCAACGGCACCAGATGACGTACGGCCAGCACCTGACCGCACGAAGGGTTATGCGGCTAGCTCCTAGCCGCACATCCTGGTGCACTGCACAACGGTAATACTCAACGGTCGAAAACCCAGGGTTGGGCGGTCGTTATGGGGCCGCACATTAGGATATGCGGTCCCACGATAGACCGCGCAAGCCCACTGCGCGCCGAGCCCCAGCCACAGCGTGCCGAGCTGATGGACGACCAGAATGGGGCCGCACAAGGGTTGTGTGGGCCCTGGTTCGAACGCACATCGCCCACCAGCGCGAAGACGGCGAACCACGCCGGAATCGCCCATTTCGGCCCCCAAACAAGCCCCACGAAGGGGGAACGGTGAGAGAAGAACCCCCAAGCCCCCTAGCATGCTCCTACGCCCTTAAACCACGGAATCGGGGCTCAAAACGGCGGATTAGACGAACTCTCCCCGCGACATGAACGACCCTTCCCGGCGCGAAAATAACCCCTCTCAACCTCGTCTCGAGCTAAAACTCACAGGGAAGAAGGGCAAGAGGGTAAGGAATGTCACCCTACCTCCGGTTCGCGACGAGATGCGCCGATCCGAGCTCAATCCCATGAAGAACGCCGTTAGAACCTCGCCATCCCGCGCTTCCCACGCTTGCCGCACGCCCGCACGATCGCCTCGTCGTCACCCACATCCTCGCGCCATCGCACCGCCGCCGTCTGTAGCCGGAACGGAGGTCGTTGTGCTCGAACGGGAGAGAGAGAGAGAGAGAGAGAGAGAGAGAGAGAGAGAGAGAGAGAGAGGGCGGCCACGGTCGTGAGGGAGGAAAGATAAGAAAGGAAGAAGAAGAAGAAAAAGAAAAGAAAATCTGGAATTTCTGAAAAATACCGAAAAATCAAAAATCACATTTTCGCGATCCTCGGAACGCACCGATCGCAACGGTACCACTCTCGCCTAGGTGAACGACCCGGTTCCCCCACAACGAGGTTCCGAAGGAATTACCGAAACACACACCAGGAATCGAAAAACACACGCGAAAAAGCCGCGGAACGCTCTAGGGCCTCCGAAACAACTCCGGATCGCGCCGATCCGAACACAAGAGATGTCCGAAACGAAATTTCAGATACAGCGGAGTCCGACACTCCGAGGAACGAGATCCGGGACCCACGAAGAGGGATCCGAAAGGTCCGGCATATTATAAGGACGGTGGATGTAATGCCCCGGGTTTTTCGGATCTGGATCCGTGGGTTTCGGATCGTCTTTCCGTGGATTTCGGATTGTGTCCGATCGGGTTTTGGGCTATTTTTAACAGATTGTCGGACCCAGTGGTGGTGTGCCTGTAAGTTCCTTTAGGTCCGTGGTGTGGTGGGGAGCACGCCGGTAATTTTCTGTAATTTTCGGAGCACCTTTGTGGGTCCCGGGTTACATTTTACAGTTTCTACGTGTTTTCCCTCTGTCGAACCTTCGGAACCTCGTACATGGTGAACCGTTGCGTTCTCCGACGCCAGGACATTACCAGGGTGATCAGCGTGTTCCGAAGATTGCGGGGGTGTATTTTTCTATTTTTTTGGTATTTTATGGAATTTCCAGATTTTCTATATAAACCCCTCCCTTTTTCTCTCTCCCCATCTCTCATTTCTCACCCTCTCTCCCTCTCTCTTCCCTCACGCTCTCTTTCTCCACTCTCTTCTCAGGCGGCCAACGGAGCGAGGTGGCGGCGAGGTGGAGGCGGCGCGGGCGAGGACGGGCGAGGATCAAGGCGGTGGAGGCGTGACGATGCTTGGGGGCACGTTCGTGAGCCGGTGAGGGTTTCACGTCGATTTCTTCGTGGATCGGCGTCCACGGCGCGTCGTTTCTTCGGTGGAGATAGGGAGATGGACCCCCAGCTCGTGTGCTTCCTTTCTCGCAAGTTTTGTAGGCTACGGTGAGCCGAGCGGGTTTATTTGAGCGGTTTGTGGAAAATCCATGTTTTTGGGGTGTGCGCCCGATCTACCGTTCTACCGCGTTTCAGACCGATTCGAGGGTCTAGATGCATGCTAGGGCCCATAGGGGAGCTTCCCCGTTGTTTTCCCCATCATCCATGGATGATCGGGGCGTGGAACGGAATTTTTGGTGTTAGTTCGCCGTTTCGCCGCCGGGACGCTGTGGCGGTCGTTCCAGTGACCACCATAGTGTGTAACGTGCCTGGGCAGGTGCGTTACGCTCCCTTTGTTTTGGGTATTGGCGTTCGCGGGCCTGACGGTCCCACGATAGACCGCCACAGGGCTGTGGTGCCCTCATGCTAGACCGTTACGGTGATTCCGACCGTTGGTTTATGACCGTTGGGGGTCATAGACGCCTGACGCACTCAGAGTGGCGCGTCAAAGAAGCGTGACGTCCCTGGGTAGGAGCGTTAGAGTTAACGCATCCACCCCTCTCCCTAACGCACTTGGGTAGGTGCGTTAGAGAGCGTGACACACCGAGCGGCATGCGTCATGGCCTGTGTTGTCCCGTCGCCTAACGCGCCAGCGTGATCCGTTAGGTTCCGTAGCGCCCCTAGAGGAGCGCGTTACGTTCAGTTTTCACTCGTGCCCTGACGCACCAGTTTAGGTCCGTCAGGTGCTGTGACGCACCAGCGTGGGCGCGTTACAGTTCGTTTCACGCCGAGTGTCTAACGCTCCCGAGTTGGACCGTCAGGGGGCTGTGACGGCCTACCTTTGGACCGGTACGATCTGTGACGGCCCAAAGATAGACCGTCAGGCACTGCGTTGTGCCAAAGTGGTTCTTCGTGCTTGTCGCGATCGTTTCGCGTTGGGTGGATCCCTGGTCTACCCGGTTGGGACCCAGTGGTCGACCTGCGGTCTCGTGAATGTCCCAGACACCCCGAGGGTTCTATGTCCATGTTTTGAGGGTGTCAGGAGGACAGTGCTGCCTCGTTTAGCGTATTCGTGGGTTTGAGAGTCCGGGTGACCCCTCACGTGTCGGGCTTTTGTGTTACGCTTGACCGCATCACCGTGTATCAGTGTGTGTACGGTGGAGTCTCCCCCGCATGCCATGAGTTTTCCTGGAAGATGATTCCTGAGTGGGCCATGTGTTTGGCCTTGGACTACCAGTCCAGTTATCAGCGTGGCTGCTTGTGCGTTGCCCTGGGAATCGTGCTCCTGTGCTTTCCGTGTGGGCCATGTGTGTGGCCTTGGACCGCGAGTCCAGTTGTCCAGCCTAGAGCTAGAGGTTTCCCTTTGTTCCCTGAGAGTGGGATTCAGTTTGGCAGCCTGTGAGCTACCTTGGGAACCGTGCTTCTACATTTCTGCGTGACTCGTGGACTGTGAGTCCCGTTTCTTCTCCGACCGTGGTCACCGTGCGACGGTGCTGGTACGTGGGACGGTCCTCGTACTTCGTCGGGTTCGGACGTTATTTTCCGTTGACTTGAGAGTCTACTCCTTCAGTGACCCTCCACTAGTCGTAGCCTGCTTACACGTTTAGTGGTCCCACCAGGGAGTGGTGGAGAGGCTACCCTGAGGACGGTTTTATACTAGTTTTCGTCGGGCCCCGCGTCTAGCAGCCAGAGTCCGACTGAGGGGAAAATCGGTCAGAGGGCCGGACCAGGGACGGACGGTCTGTGTGTGTACACGTGGTTGGGGGCGGTTGGACCCACGTTGACGGTCGTGACCCCAGCTAGTCACTTGTTTGTGGTTACTTGTACGGTGTCCTTGCCTCCGCCGGGGGCTTTCGGGCCAGGCTGTCGTACCAGGCGGTCACCTAAGGCGCGGACTAAGACGTCAGTGGACGCATTCGGCCTTGCTTCTAGTGGGAGGTACTCCTGTCGAGTCGGGAGTGACAGACTGTCAGTCGCTGTGACTTCGACCTTTGGGTTTTGGTCGTGTTGACCGTCAAGTTCCGATTGTTTCGCTGTGGCACGTGTGTCGATTTTTGTGCCATGAGATTGGTGCTAGTAGCTTTACCGAGGTTGCGTCTTGTTGGTGCGGTGTCCGCGACCGGGTGGTCGAGGTTACACCTTGGACAACGTGTCCAGGCTGGCCGTGTCTTGGGAGACAGGCCTCTACGGCGTGGCTGCCGTGGATTTTTACTTCAGTAAGTGGTACTAGTGTGGTTCGGTATCCCCCGACCGTGAGATCGGGGTGTGTTTTCTGGTACAGTAGGAGTAGCTGTAGTGCCGAGTTTTGACCGGCCACCGGTTTGCTGTTCCTGCTGTCGTTGTAGCTTTCCTTTCCACTATCACCGTTGTTTTGGATTGGGGTTCCGCGGGATTCCTGTTGAGTCTATGTTTTGGAGACTCATTCCCTACTTTTTAGGTGTGACAGTTCTTCCTCGAGGTTCGAGGGTGATGTTCGGAGGTTCACAGTTGCCAGCTCGTCGGGCCGAGTGTTCACTCGGCATGTGGTACATTTTACTACTTTAGACTGTACTTTCTGTTAGACTGGACTCTGTTGTTGTAGTAGTTGTTTATTTATTTCTGTTAATTATTGAATTATCCTGCTTTATTTCCTATTTCTTTGTGCCTCTACACTCCTTTTAGCCCTTCTTATCCCTCCCGGCTCGTGGGCGGCGGGTCAGGATTCGAATGGTATCGGGCCTTCCCGGTATCCGGATCTTGGGTCGTTATAGTGGACGATGCCTGTGTATGGTGGTCTCTAAAGAGACGTTGACGTTGTATGGTGATCCCTGGTTGGTGACTAGCGTGGGAGGATCTCCCTGTAAGCCTGAGTCGAGAGATGTGAGGATCGAGGATTGTGGAATCATGTTGCGTGGTTTCGCCGTGCTCCCCTGAGAGGGTAGAGTTGGCATGAGGATATGTCTGGATGCGGTGTCCGAGTGAGGATTGGTTTGAGATGCAGTGTTGGTCGGTGCGAAAGTCAATGGATGGCTTGTCGCGATGTGGAGCGTGCCTGCTGGGCCGGTGAGGGTTTCCCGTTGGCGAGTGTCTGGTGACCAGTGTGTGGTCTTTCACAGACAGAAGATGTTGCTGGTGGTTGTGGTCCGAGAATGGCTAGGGCCGTGTGCGAGCGGGGCCTTCGGTGGCCGTTTTCGTGATGTGCTTTTTCTGGATGGGACCTGGGCTTTGTCGAAGTTTGAGTTCTGACAGAGCTGGTCCAGTACGGCTATTGGCGTTTGGCTTGCCAGGTGTGAGATGGTCCTTGGCGTAGAGCCGACAGATTTGTGGCGGTCAGCTGGTTGGGAGGCTGACGTTTGTTTGGTCCGCCGACCATGAGTTGATCGGTGGCTGTTTCTCGTAACGAGGACTGTGTCTCCTCGGTGAGCGAGATGGTGGCAGCGGTGCCGTGATTGGATTTCGTTGTGACTGTGCTGACGTCAGACTTGTGCTTTGGTGTTATGCCTGCACTGATGATGGATGCGTACGGTGTGCGGAGCGAGGTATTGCTCGTGATTGTGGTCTGGCCGTATCCCTCAAGATTGGTGCATTCGTGAGAATCGAGGTTTTCTGTGCTGGGACTCTGACAATGTTGTCAGGTGGTTAAGGTGTTCTCCCCCTGTGGCGTGGTGCTAGTCCTGAATTTCGCGGACATAATTTCTTTAAGGGGGGAGGGTTGTAATGTCCCAGGTTTTTCGAATATTTATCGGGTCAGGATCCGTGGGTTGCGGATCGCTTTCGTGGGTCCCAGAGTGTGTTTTGTGCTTTACGCCTGTTTTTCCCTGATGTGCCTTCAAAACTCTGTGCAGGGTGAACCGTTGCGTTCTTCGACTCCGGGACAATACCAACGTGTTGTGCTCTTTTTTTTAACTAAAGCAATACCTGAAAGGGAAGGAAGGAGAACGCTCACCCCCTCAGGGAGGGGATGAGTAGGTCGCTCCACCACCAAACACCTCACAGGCGATTTTATTAATATAAGCAAGTGAAGGTAGGAACACCAAGAGAAGGAAAGAGGATACAAAACCTAGGGCCTGATAGAGGGACACCCTATCTTATCAAGACGATAGGGTCCCTTTACAAGAGTGGGGAGATGAGCCCGACGCATTGTGCTCTTCCCTAGGATCACGGAGGTAATTTTTTCGTATTTTTTTGAATTTCTGGAATTTTTGGATTTTTCTATTAATAACCCCCACCCCTTCTCTTTCTCTCATTCTCTCATTCTCATTCTCACTCTCTGTCTTCTCTTTCTCTCCCCCTCTCCTTCGGGCGGCTGACGGAGGCAATGGTGGGCGAGGTAGGGATGGCGTGAGGGCGAGGAGTGCGAGGATGGGATGAGGATCGAGGCGGTGGAGGCCCGACGAGCTCGGACGCGTGTTCGGGTGCCCGGCGAGGTTTTCACGGCGTTTTCTTCATGGATCGGCGTCCACGGCACGCGAAATCTTCGGTGGAGGTAGGGGGACGGATCCTTAACCCTTGTACTTCCATTCTCGTGATTTTGGTAGGCTATGATGAGTCGAGCATGCTTATTTAAGCATTTTGGGGAAAAGAGCATGTTTTGGGGTGTGAGCCCGATCTAGTGTTTTGATCATATTTGTGAGGTTTAAATGGGTCCTTTCGGTGCTAGAGAGGTTGGGGACTAGTTTCCCCTTATTTTCCCCTTCATATAGGTGTGAGCGGGGCGTGAAATGGATTTTCCCGCCATTTTTTCCGTTTTCAGGCTCGGGACAGCCTAGCGGTCCTTCCAGGGACCGCTAAGGTGTTAAGCGGTCCTCTGGAGACCGTTAGGGGTCCCATATGTCAGTTCGAGCCTTGCGGTCGCGCGATGGATAGCCTGGGTGCCTTAGCGGTCTGGTGAAGACCGCTAGGCTCTGCATTGCGGTTAGGACATGACCGTTTGTCTGAGTTTTGATCGTTTGAGGTCAGTGGGGTAGCGGCCTTGCGACTAACCGCTAGGCTCCGTCTAGCGGTCAGGCGGAGGACCGCCACCCTGCTTGGCGGTCGCGGAGTGACCGCTTAGGGTTTGACTTCTCTTCGGCCCTTGCGGTCCTTCCTGGACCGCTAGGCCATGCCTTGCGGTCCGGAGGTGACTGCTAGGCTCCCTGACGGTCCAGAGAGGACCGCCAGGCGATTCTTCATGCTCGCTGTGTCGGTTTCACGTTGTGTTGGTCTCCGGTCGACCCGGTTGTGACCTAGCGGTCGACCTTCGGCCTCGTGGATGTCCCGGACACCCCGGGGCTGTCGTGAGCGTATTTTTTGGTGTCCGGAGATATCGAGTTACCTCGAATAGTGTGCCTGTGAGTCTTGGGGTGCGGGGTGACCCCATGTGTGTTCCGAGTTTCCGTGTAGGCTCAGGTGAGTTGCCGTGAGTCGGTACGGGTGCAATGGGCCTTCCTCGCATGGCGTAGGTTTCTCCGGAAGGTGGTTTCCGAGTGGGGCACGTGTATGGCCTTGGACCGTGAGTCCAGTTAACTAGCCTAGGGATGGAGTTTTCCACGTATCCCTTGGACAAGGAATTAACTTGGCGGCTTGTGAGCTACCTTGGGGGTCGTGTCACCGTGGTTTCAGACCTAGGGATTAGTCCTGATTGACGGCGCTGTGCCGTTACGTGCAACGGTCTTGACCCGAGTCTCGTGACTCAAGGACCGTTGAGTTAGTAGGTCTAGTGGGCTGTCCAGAGTCTGGTGGCCTCGGGCCACCTGTTACTCCGCGTTACCAGCGATTGGTGCGCGCGTGATTTTTAGTGTTCACGTTTAGTGAGCTCCCACTAGTCGTAACTTTCTTGCGCATGCGGGTGCGGACCCACTTGGGAGTGGTGGAGAGCGTGACCCGAGTGAGACTGTAACGACCCAAGATCCGGGTATGACCCGATACCATTCGAGTCCGAACCCGCCGCCTACGAGCCGGAGGGCTCGGAAGGGCTAAAAGGATAGGTGTGGTGTACATAAAAATAGGAAATAAAGCACGATAATTCAACAATTAACAGAAATAAATAACTAACTACAATAGAGTCAAGTCCAACAAAAGTACAGTGAAAGATAGAGAAGCATACCCAACGCCAAGAGAACACTCGGCCCGGTGAGCTGGCAGCTAAGCAACTCTACGCAACGCCCTCGAACCCCGAGGAAGAACCGCAACACCTGAAAACCAGGGGTGAGCCTCCTATCACTGGCTTAGTAGGGGTCCCGTGGAACCCCAACCGAAAACAACGGCAGCATGGAAAGCAGCAACTACAGCTAGAACAACAACAACAGCAGGAACAATACGTAAGACTCGGTGGCCGGTAAAATCTCGGCTCTACAGCTACTCCTATTGTACCAAAAAACTCACCCCGATCTCACAGTCGGGGGGACCACCAGACTACGAACCACCCTAGCCACGCTACGGGGGAAAATGACCACGACATCGTGAACTCAACACTATCTAGGGGAAAGCTCTCGGTGACACTCACCGGAACCCCTAGACCTCGGCATCCGGAAAACACCCGGAACTCCACGTAAAAACCATGTCTCACAGACGTGAAGCGGAACTCGACTCACGAGAAAACTCACGTCATGTGACAGGAGCACTGCCCATCAGAAGCAAGACCGGATGCGTTCACTGACAACTTAGTCCACAGCCTCAAGTGTCTCTCTACGACGTCCCAGGCAGAGATTGAGACACTGTACAGTAACTAGTACCACGAACAAGAACTAGCTGGGGTTGCGCTCCTCAGGGCGGGTCCACCGCCCCCGACCACGTATGCACACACATACCATGCGCCCTAGGTCTGACCCTCTTGCTGGTTCTTCTCCCGAAGCCCGGACTCGGCTGCGCGTGGGGGCACTATGGTAACCGGCCTAAAAATTGTCTCTCTCGGGTAAGCCGCTCCACCACTCCCGGGTGGGTCAGCACACGTGTGCCGTAAGAAGGCTACGACTAGTGGGAGGTCACTAAACGTGAACACGGAAAATCACGCACGCACCCATCGCGAGTAGCACGGAGTAACAGGTGACTCGGGGCCACAAGACTCTGGATGATCCACTAGACCTAATAAACCCAACGGTCCTTGAGTCACACGACTCGAGTCAAGACCGTCATACAAGGACAGCTCCACGCCTTCAATCTGGCCTATCCCTAGGTCTGAAACAGCGATAACACGAATACCGAGATGACTCACAAGCCGTCGGGTTAATTCCCCATCCAAGGGACACACAGAAAACCTCCAGCCCCAGGCTGGTTAACTGGACTCACAGTCCAGGGCCATACACACGGCCCACATAGAAATAACTTCTCGAAGAAACTCACATCGTGCGGGGAAGACCCACCGTACACATGCCGACTCACGACAACTCGTTGAGTGCACACGGAAACTCGGAACACACACGGGGTCACCCGGACCCCAAGACTCACGAGCACACTAATCGAGATAACACGGTATCTCAGGACACCCAAAACACGGACATGGAATTCACGGGGTGTTTGAGACATCCATGAGGCCGAAAGTCAACCATTGGGTCACAACCGGGTCGACTGGAGGCCAACCTAACGCAAAAAGAACACGGCGAGCACGAAGAATCACGTGGCGATCCTCTCTGGACCGTCAGGGAGCCTAGCGGCCCTCCCAGGACCGCAAGGCCTAGCCTAGCGGTCCAGCCAGGACTGCAAGGCCTCGAAAACACTTGAACCGCAAGCGGTCACTCCCAGACCGCCAAGCAGGGTGGCGGTCCTTGCCTGACCACTAGCCATCGCCTAGCAGTTAGTCGCATGGCCGCTACCCCACCCGACCTCGGACGACCACGAAACAGAAAACGGTCATGCCCTGACCGCAAGGTAGAGCCTAGCGGTCTTCACCGGACCGCTAAGGCACCCTGGAGGTCTATCGCGCAACCGCAAGGCTTGAACCGACATACGGGACCCCTAGCGGTCACCAGAGAACCGCCTCATACCCTAGTGGTTGCTGGAACGACCGCTAGGCTGTCCCGAGCCCAAAAATGGCGAAAACGGCGGGAAAATCCATTTTGCGCCCTGTTCACACCCATGTGAAGGGGAAAATAAGGGGAAACTAGTCCCCAACCTCTCTAGCACCGAGAGGACCTATTTAAACCCCAAAAATACGATCAAAACACTAGATCGGGCTCACACCCCAAAACATGCTCTTTTCCCCAAAATGCTCAAATAAGCCCGCTCGGCTCACCACGGCCTACCAAAATCATGGGAATGGAAGTACATCGGTTAAGGATCCGTCCCCCTACCTCCACCGAAAATTTCAAGCACCGAGGACACCGATCCACAAAAAAAACGCCATGAAACCCTCGTCTGGCACCCAAACACGCATCCGAGCTCGCTGCACCTACACCGCCTCGATCCTCGCCCTCACGCCGTCCCTGCCTCACCCACCATCGCCCCCGTCGGCCCCCCGGAGGAGAGGGGCAGAGAAAGAGAAGAGAGAGAGTGAGAAAGAGAGAATGAGAGAAAGAGAGGGGGTGGGGGTTATTAATAGAAAAACCTAAAAATTTCAAAAATTAAGAAAAATACGAAAAAATTACCTCCATGATCCTAGGGATGAGCACAACGCGCCGGTACTGTCCCGGAGTCGGAGAATGCAACAGTTCACCCTGCACAAAGTTCCGAAGGCACATCAAGGAAAAATATGTCTAAAGCATAAAATACACTCCGGGACCCACGAAAATGATCCGAAAAATCCGGGGCATTACAGAGGCGATTTTTAGGCTGGTTACCGTAGGGCCCCTTGTCTTTGCAGCCTGAGTCCGACTGGGGGGAAAATCAGCTAGAGGACCCGACCTAGAGCAGATGGTCTATGTGTGCACGCGTAGTTGGGGGCAGAGGACACGCGCTGATGAGTGCGACCCCAGTTAGTCCTTATTCTGTGTTCCTGGTTACTGTACGGTGTCTCGGTCTCCGCCTGGGGCGTCGTAGAGAGACACATGAGGCTGCAGACTAAGTCGTCAGTGGACGCATCCGGCCTTGTTTCTGGTGGGCGTACTCCCGTCACGTGACGTGAGTTGTCGTGTTGCGGGTTTCCGTTTCCCGTCTGCGAGATGAGGTTTCGTGCATAGTCTCGAGTGTTTCTCCGTAGCCAAGGTTTAGGGTCTCCGGTGAGCGTCACTCAGGGCTTTCCCCTAGACGGCGTAGAGTTCATGACGGTGAGCTCGTGACCATGTTTCGGGACCGTGTGGTTGCGGAGTGGGCCTTCGTGTGCGAGCAGAGGCCTCCACGACAGAGATGTCGTGGCATTTTCCTAGTAGCTTGACTAGGGTGGTTTGTAGTCGGGTGGTCTCCCGACGTAGAGTCCATCTCCAACAGGCCTTCGGAGCTGAGGGGGCATGCGCGGCCTGTCTGTGACCATCCATGGAGATGTAAGGTTCAGAACCGACCGCACATCTATAACAGAACAGATTAATTGTCATTACAGCATATTATGTTAGTAGATTAGTGGTTAATGACATGCTAGCAACACACCTAATAAACTGTAATTCGTGACAGTAAATAATTCTTGCTGATTTATTTAATTTGAGCTTGATCTTGATTCATCTTTCCAATGAATGTCAATCTTAATTGTGAATCATTTATAATTGAAATGGCTATTAGGTTTACACTTGTATAACCTTAGAACTGAACCATTAATCTTGAACCATTATTATCCCCTAGAATTGAACTTTGACTCAATCGAACTGCTGTGATATGAGTCTTAATCCGAATTGGACTATCAGGGACTTGCACGGCCGTTAGTGGACCGCATATCCCCCTGAACGACCCAGTGGCGACCGTTCATACCTGGCTAATGCCAATTAGTTTTGGCCGATTATCCTTGATCCATCTTCGGCCAATTCCTGATTTGATCAGCCCAGTAGACCCTAGGCCGACCAGCAGACAGTGGGTTGGACTCTGGTTCAGTTCCACCCTGCCTATGGTAGCCTGAGAGCCCACTTGGGTGAATTTTTAACTTATTGTTAGGCCCTGTGTTGTGCAGCCAGTAATGGCCCGTGCATCTTACAGGCGGCCCTTAGGGGACCGTTCAATTAATGAGCGGCTCTGTCAGGACCGCATATCTGTCTTCGATTTTAAAAACTTCTGGTCTTGTGCGGCCCAATACTTACCGTTCATGTTGAAGAGCGGCCCTTAATCAGCCGTTCAACCTTGACCTTGTGAAGGCTAAACTTCAGCCAATTCCTGTTCGTGCGGCCCAGAGTCGACCGCACAAGTGCTTGAGCGGTCCAGTATTGACCGCATATCATCTAGAGACGAGTTTTCTCCGTGTTTTATGGTTTTGAATCCAAGAACATGATAGTTCTTGATAACTTGAACTCCTAGATAGAAATTCTGGACAGTATCTCTTCAACTTAGCCTTGGGATGTTCCGAGGTAAGTTTGTACTTGATTGCAATTGGCCATTCAACTTGATTAAAGTCTAGACGGAACTTGGGATCTTGGATCCAATAAATCAATGCCAACGCATCATAGGGGCCCGGTCTGGTCCTAGGGAGAGCGCCCGAAAAGTATTTGTGTCCATGGGAGTTTGTAATGACATGGCGAGGCATTGCACCGAGTACATGACTAGCGTGATGTCTATGACAATGATCTCATAATCTTTTACTTGAATCATGTTTGACTTGGTTATACATTCTTGCTTATTGGCCAATTTTCTACAATTTTCTGTTATTTATATTATTCTTAAACTTACAATTCTTGTAGTTATATCATGCTGTCATATTGTTATTCCATTTCGTTCTTTATCACTTTCTTCTTATGTTGTTTCATTCGATCATTATTTCTTTTCTTTCCGTTTCATATAAACATGTAATTAATTGATTAATCACTTACACTTGCCTGTTGTTACCTACTGAGCATTCACTCATATAGTTATTTTCTCCCCTTTCCAGGCAGCTCAGGTGAAGATTCACAGATGGATGGGAATGGGCAGAGTGATGACTTGGAGTGTATCAGCTAGTAGATATATAGAGATTGTGATAGTTATTTTACATCTAGCTATGCCTTAGAGCTTGTGTTAGTTATTGTAACGGAGTCAAGTAGAGGTTATGCTTGATTATGTTTAAGTCGGTTTGATGGTTATTGTAATAGATTTGGAGTTATTTCTGTTCATGGCGTCATGTTAATTCTTGGCTTAGCATGTTATCATTACTAGCGTTTTCTACTGTCACTCCCGATATTTCGCGTCGAGGCGTGACAGTGTTTGCTGGTACAGTAGGAGTAGCTGTAGAGCCGAGATGTTACCAGCCACCGTGTTTACTGTTCCTGCTGTTACTGTTGTTCTTGCTGTTGCTACGTTCCGTGCCACCGTTGTTTACGGTTGGGGTTCTGCGGGACCCCTTTTGAGCCAGTGATAGGAGGCTCACCCCTGGTTTTCAGGTGTGGAGGTTCTTCCTCGGGGTTCAAGGGCGTTGCATAGAGGTTCTTAGCTACCAGCTCGTCGGGCCGAGTGTTCACTCGGTATTGGGTACGTTCTCTGCCTTAAACTGTACTTTCGTTGGACTGGACTCTGTTGTAGTTGTTATTTATTTCTCTTAATTGTTGAATTGTCCTACTTTATTTCATATTTCTGTGTACACCACACCTATCCTTTTAGCCCTTCCGAGCCCTCCGGCTCGTGGGCGGCGGTCCAGAGTTCGAATGGTATCGGGTTATTCTCGATATCATGTTGACTTGAGGGCCAGTTAGAGGACGATCATTTTTTTTCATCTTCCGGGATGACTTTTTCCGGAAATAGTATTGATATGCTAGATGGTTCATCTACCCACACGCATAGCAGCAACGCTCCCCATTGTTCTCATTTGGCTTCTTATTTTGAGGATTTAGATTGTAAGATTTTTTTTGTTATAGAGTGGGTGACAATTTTTCTTGAAATGATTGTGCTTTAGAGGAAAGGGTTTCTTATGGTTTTTAAATAATTTGTTTTCAATAGTGTTGGCTTTAGGTTTATAATTATGAGTGGAGATCTCTCTAAGTCTGTGCTTCTATTCTACTCAAATAGCACCAAACACTTACGATAGAGTAAGATTACATTGAATATGACTTAGTGTTTTGGTGAAATCAGATTAAGAAGGGGATATAACTTATCCAACATACATGCTACTTAGAATGCTTCATCTAATTGTGATCCTATGGCTCTTAGTTTCTGGACAAAGCCATCAAATTAGTGTATTTGGCCATTCATTAGTTTGTTGTCCACAAACTTAAGTTTGTTAAAATCTGAGATCTTGAACCGCTTGATGCCAACATCATCAAGCCCATATTAATTTGGCCTCTAAGACATCCCACAATTCACTAGCACTTTTGGAGTTGTAATAAAGGCCATAGAGATTGTCGGATAGTGCGCCTAAGATTATGTGATTGTAATGATAATCTACTTCTTTAGGGTTTGTGGAGGTGGAAGTCTCAGAATCTACGTAAGTACGGGAAGAACGAGTTTGAACTCTTCTAGTGGTGTTTTGAGAGGATCTTGAACCACAACTCTTCGTGACACTCTCGCTAATGACTGAAAATTGCTCGAAAATGGTCAACCAAAATCTCATTTGGTTTTGCCACCTCCTAAAATTTTCTTCGTCAAATTTTTTAGGTTTGACACTTAAGGTTTCCCTAGTGATTAAATTTGTCATTTAAGAACTATGTGGGGAACACACAATATGTAAATAAAGTATTTTAAGTTTTTGTTAGAACATTTGAATTTATAAAATTAATAAATAATCAATTCTCACAAAGTAATAATAAGTCACAGCTTAATAATGGCTCAACGCATGCAGCTTAATAACAACAAAGAATAATACTAATATTTTCCCTCTTTTTGCAGTGGGTAGTAATTTTTTATATTTTTATTATCAACAAATAGAATTAATGATATTACGTAAACTAATGACAAATTCCACTTTATAGAATTTTATTTTTAGAAATAGAGTTAAATATTTTCTATAAATCAAAAGATTTTTTTTTCAAAATTTCTTTTTCGGAAATAAAATTTATTTACTTAAGTAGGACAAATATGAAGAATTTTTTAATTTTTTGAAAATAGAAATAAGACCTTTAAATGGTAATAAATATAGAAAATTTCTGACAGGAAAGTAGCATCTTGTTTTCTGTAAACATCAATAAATTTTTAAAAATTAATTTACTGTAAATAGAAATTATTTCATATAGAAATGATTTTTCAGAATTATAATTTCTGAAAAATAGAAATTACTATTTTCTGATAACAGAGTTCAAAAATTCATTTTCTGTAAATAGAATTTAGAAACTAATTTTTTATAAACATAACTAGTTTACAATAGAAATTTTAGAAATAACATTAACAAGTTATATATAATTATTTTATTTTTTATAAATAGAAATAATTATTTCACGTAGTACAAACAACATCTGTGCAGGAATACGCTAATTTAAGTTGAATGAAGAACGCGATTGTTACACTAATTAAGTTTTAAAGCGAATTTTAAACTAATTAAATTGACATCTTAATGGTTGGCTGCAATTCTTCTTTATCTAAAAGCTATAACAATTATTATTTTAATCCCACTTATCAGTGCGTAAGTTTAATGGATGCTATTTAGAAATTAGAGTCACTCTCCCGGAGGTTATTTGTTCTTTACATTTATTAATTTTCATAGTTCTGACCTTATTTTAAACTAGTATTTTAATATAGTTCTGACACACATATTTGTGTTAGATGTTATTTAAAACTAACATTAATCTATCGGACACTATTTGGTTTTGATTTTGTTATTATTTTAATATAATTCTTAAAATATGTCTGAATATTGGACGGTGGTTAAAATTGGCGTCTACATAGAAGACACTATTTATAATATTATTTATAATATATTTTATTGTTAAATATGTAGCCTCAACCTATGTGACGTTATTTGATTTGCTTTGTTTGTTGTTACTAAAGTACGGTCACCTTGTTTAATTTTTTGTTAAAACACATCAGTGTAGCAGATGTTGTTTAGTGTGATAAATTAGAGTCTTCTTAGGAAGCCGTTATTTTATTTATTTTGAATATTATTTTAATCTAAATTTAAAACACTTCTATGTCTATGACGTTATGTCTTACAATATTATATTATAAAGATAAATTAGAGTCTTTCGGTAAAGATGTTATTTGATTCACTTGTAATATTATTTTAATCTTATTTTAAAACACGTCTATACATCTGTTATGAAAATTAGCGTCTGATCTTAAGACGCTATTTAAATATTATTTTTATTTTACATTTTTGAGACATTTTTTTCTAAGAATTAACGTCTAATCATACGGTCGCACTTTAAAAGAACGTCTAGGCACTGTGGCAATATTTAAAATTATTTTGAATATTATTTTAATCTAAATTTAAAACACTTCTATGTCTATGACGTTGTGTCTTACAATATTATATTATAAAGATAAATTAGAGTCTTTCGGTAAAGATGTTATTTGATTCACTTTTAATATTATTTTAATCTTATTTTAAAACACATCTATACATCTGTTATGAAAATTAGCGTCTGATCTTAAGACGCTATTTAAATATTATTTTTATTTTTAATTTTTGAGACATTTTTTTTAAGAATTAACATCTAATCATACGGTCGCACTTTAAAAGAACGTCTAGGCACTGAGGTACTATTTAAAATTATTTTTTACTCTAAATCTAATTATAATATTATAATAAATAATTGATCTCTTAGAATGATATAATTATATTGCTGAAATCAACAAAAACAACAGTGAACAATTAAAAATAAATAAGTTTAGAAAAGACATGTCGGGTCGAAGCGCGTAGTCGCTCGAATTAAGAGATCTATTACCATTCAACGTGCGGGTCTCCCGACAACGGTCTCTTAGAAATATGACAACTCTCGGATAGGTGATCCTCTCTCTCTCTCGTGGGTACGTCCTCGAAAAGAGCTTTTGGAATCTCGATTTAGCCTTCAACAACTCAACATAACAAATGAATAGGAAGAAAGAAGAAGAAGAAGTAGTGAGCGAACATGAAGCACAACGGTTGCACAAAAGTCAAAAAATCAAATGATCAATACATGTGATCTATTTATAAGCTTTCGGGAAGGGCTCCAATTAAGGAGCATCCACGAACATAGTAGGTTTCCCAAATGTCAAAATGGTGACACCATTTTCAAAGATGCATTTCAAAGTGTCAAATTTCGTTGCGTACCACACATGTCACTTACAATGATGAACAGTAGATCAATAGTGGAGGTTTTCAAATCGCATGAAAAGGTCTAACAACGCCCGCCTAGATATTCGTGGGAAATGATCTTTTAATGCATTCAGATGTGAATGTGTGGGAAAAAAACATAGTAGCATAAACATTCCTTTTGTCTCTGTTGGTGAAGTCAGTATCCCATGTTAGGGCATGTTCCATGAAACTTTTTAAAATCACCTAATTTTCACTCGTAACATTAGGTATGGCAATGAGACTCTCACTAGTTTTCTTTTAACAATGGAGAACTTAACAACGCTAGCAAATTTCGAGCTCACATCTATAGAGGATTAAATTTTAACCAAGTAAATCTCCCCCTCTCAATCTAACTCAGGACCTCCCTACCATAAGACAACGTATTACCATTTGACCCACTCGGGGTACTCCTTTTTGATGACGAGAAGTTTAGCAAGGTTATTAAATCCTGGACTCATATCTCTCGACGATTAAATATGAGTTAGATAAATTATCATTTTTGCCCGGGAGTCGAACTCTCGACATCTCTACCATGAGATAAGATCATCTATCATTCGTCCCACTTGTGGTCCTCAGCCGCTCACAAGTTGTTCAAGCTTTGATTTGACCAACTAAAAGAGCCAAGTTTGAGTTTAGGGAGAAACTCATTGACTAAATGAGCCTAGCATGCGCTTCATTTAACTTGACTCGACAAACTTGTGAGCCAAATTCAATATAATATATTTATGCAAACTTTTAAAAATATGACTTACATGCAAATATCACCATTTGCAAATCTTAAATGTTGACATCATGCTTACTAATTAAAATTTATCCAGCTAAATATGAGATTAAAAGTAAGTAGACTTTTTATCCTGCTAAATATGAGATTTAAAAAGTAAGGCTTATAATGAACTCGAACTCAACTTGAGCCTTTAGCGAGTCAAATTTAAGATTGCAAATGAGGCTCGAGACAAACTTGGGCTCTAACTCGAGCTTTCAACATTGTCGATCAAGCCTACCTCAACCTAAAGTTAGACTTTACTTGTCTCATTGTCACCCCAACTTAACACAATAACTAAAATTTGGCATTAACAACTCATATTTTTTCTCAACAATATTGCCTTTGAAGAGTTCCGTTCCATATTTTGTTGGAAGTCAAAACTACTAAAAAAAGATAAATAAATGACTTTAAAAGTCTAATTTTTGTCACTCACTAACTTGGAAGAGACAAATGTCTAGAGTTCAGATTTGCGATTTGCCTTTAAATAACTTTTGCTTGTTCAATAAAACAACCAACATCAATTGGGTATCAAGTGTCTTGTTTCGAAGGTTTGTTTCACTTGAAATATTTATCCAACTGACAAGCAAGGTGAAAAAATTTATATAAAAAAATCTTAATAGTTGGACCCTTTTAGGTATGTGGGGGTATCAAGAGAAGTTTTAAGTCAAATAGACATAACTCATTATGAGTTAATTTATCTCTATCTTTATTATCATGTACGAGGGGATAAGAATGATGCTATTCATATTCTCGTTTGGTAAAAAATAAGGATTAGAACTAATATTTAATATTTTTATGCATAATGATGATTTAATAATTTTGTTAATATATCCTTAACAAAATATTAATATTTTTAATAGCATCATTTAATAAAAAGTACTTATAAAATCATTACATAGTATTTTTATTTATAATGACGATTAAAACTAATGAGATAAATTGTTTAATATTTTTATTTTTAATAATAGTTAGCACTAATGATTTATCATTTATTTAATATATTTTCTTTTTATTCATAATCAGTACTAATAAAATTAATGATGATTAGAACTAATGAGGATATTGCTTTATATTTTTTCCTATGAATATTTAGTAACTTGAAGTTTAATATTGAAGTTTAATATTAAATGATGCTACTATTTAATAATTTTTTTCTCAATCATAATTAGCACCATTGAAGTTTAATTAATATTTAATATTTTTTATTTATAATGATGAAGCACTAGTGAGAGTATTATTTAATAATTTTTAATGTTAATAATAAGCACTAATAATATTTTGATGATTAGCACTAATGAGATTGTTGTTTAATAAAAAATCTAATAATATGTAGCACTAATAATTTATTCTTTGTTCAATAATTTTCTTCTTAATCATGACTCATGATTAATATTAATATTTTTATTCTTAATGACAATTAGCACTAATGAGGGTATTATTTAGCACTAATGAGATTATTATTTAACATTTTTAATCATGATTAACACATTATATAATTAGCACTAATAATGATACTATTTCATAATTTCTTATTAATAATATTTAGCACTAATGAGACTATTATTCAATATTCTTTTTATTCTTAATCACGATAACACTAATGAGATTATTATTTATTTTTTAATTTATAATTAGGATTGATTTTTTAATTTATAATAATAATTAACATTAATGAAAGTAACAAGAGAGAAGAGGTGACATGGGTTAGAAAATGCAACTAATCTGACCTAGGGAAAAAAGAAAAGAACTGATACACCAGATTACTACTTCTTCCCCACAAAATTGTTCCTACTAAAAGTTTATCCATGAGCATTGAGCTTCTCCATGAGTAAATTGTCGATCACCAAAACACGCCATAAATTCCTCTATTCATCCATGAGCTTTGAGCTTCGCCATGAGTAAATGAGCTACTGACTTGTACCCCATCGAACGAGCTGTGTTTTTGGAAGAAAGCCATAACAGAACATCATTTAAAAGAAGCTAGCAGAGAGGGGGACAACATGAAAGAGTGATCATCAAACACAATTCTTAAGTTAATTAACACACCTTGGTAAATGGCGATTCCGGTGGGCATCATCTTTCTTTTCTTCAAGCAGAAGGAGCTACAATTTAGTTCAGAAATAACATGTTAGTCTGCCAGCAAGTTTGACTGAAAAATGGCAATTGATCAAGGGATGATTATTGTTGAAAATCCTGGGCTAGATCGACCTAAGAGTGGCGGGGGGGCTAATCACACACAAATTGAACAGTCGTTCCAATCAACGCACATATGCTAAAATTAATGGGGAAGAAGACAAAGAGGCAATCACAAAATGAAGCAGATGATTTATAGTGGTTCAGTGCACCAATTGCTGATCTACGTTCGCTCCTCAAGAATATCTCGGACATTCATTATAACACGCTCGACATCAAGATTCTAGCTCACCTATCAATTACTAAATACTAATTAATCATTTTTCTTTTGGAGGAAGATCTAAATGAAACTCATAAGAAGTCAACTCGAATACACTGAAAGAACGAAGAGAAAAATGGTTTTTTGAAGACAAATTTGATTGGAGATGAGTATTAATTCCTCGAGTTGATCTTGTGAGATGAAGTGATGGAGGAAGCCTAGGGCATGTAAATATGTCCCCCCTAAGAGAGCAGCAGTAATTTCTCCTCGATTTGAGCCGCTCTAGGGTGTCTCCTTCTATGATCGTTTCAGTCCGATTTGGTAAGGGTTTGAGCAAAAAATGACAAGTTTCTACTATCCCACGCACGTGGTATTGCCATGATGTCGACACTAACTCTAGACACCACCATTCTGCACAAAAAAATGCTTACTGGAAAAAGATTCTTTATAGAAAGATACCAACCTAAACAACCAAGACACTGCCTTGTCTACCAACTTTGAACCTTCATAAGTTTCTATAGGAATGTCTACTCAACCTGATCTTGAGCTCAAATGAAAGATCTCACCGAGCTCTGCAACTTTGCTAAAGAGAGTTTATGAAGAATCACATGAATCAATCATGTTACACACCTTGTTAGAGTTTTGTTATCATCAAAATCAAGTGGAGAAGTCTTAACAATCTGCCTTGTCTACCAACTTTGAACCTTCATAAGTTTCTATAGGAATGTCTACTCAACCTGATCTTGAGCTCAAATGAAAGATCTCACCGAGCTCTGCAACTTTGCTAAAGAGAGTTTATGAAGAATCACATGAATCAATCATGTTACACACCTTGTTAGAGTTTTGTTATCATCAAAATCAAGTGGAGAAGTCTTAACAATCTCTCCCATTTTTCTGATGATAACAAAACTGTCACAAGAATAATGACATTGATAATATTAACTTGAAAATAATCACAAGCCAATGTGTACATTAATAAAAAAGGAGGAGATTGTTAAGACTTCTCCACTTGATTTTAATGTTAACAAAACTTAGCAAATGAACTCTAATAGGGTGCTTAAGTATATTTAGGTTTTAAGTGTAAGGAATAAATAGTATGTGTAAAGATTGCCAATTTACATGGTTAATTCATGTGATTCTTTGAAAACTCTCTATAGCAAAGTTGTAGAGCTTGATGAGCTCTTTCATTTGACCCTATAATTAGACTGATCGGACACTGCTACATAAAATAAAGTTATGAAGGTTCAAAGTTGACAAAAAGGGTAGTTGGTGTCTATACCCCTATAAGGAATAGTTTTCCAATAACCAATTTTTTGTACAGAATGATAGTGGTGTCTGGAGTTGCACAGCAACACCACAAGTGTAGGATAGTAGAAACTTGCCATTTTCTACTAAAATCCTTACCAATCGTAGGGGGACGATCATAGAAGGATCCCCTCTATAAATAGAGAAGTTCTATAGTATTGTGGGTGGTTAGAGATGCCCTAGAATGGATCAAATTGAGAAAAATGGTTGCTACTTTCTTGGGGGACAGATCTACGTGCCCTAGGGTTCCTCCATCGCCTCATCTCACAAGATCATGAGGAACTGCTACTGTTACTCGTCTCCAATCAAATTTATCTTTAAGAAACCCTTCCCTGTTCATTCTTTCATTGAATTTGGGTTGATTTTTGTGCATTTCATGGAGATCATCCTCCAAAAGGAAGAAACTCATGCCCAGTGCACACCCTTGTCTTGAAAGATTGTGTCTCTTGTTTGGTGGTGAGCTAGCACCTATGTGTCGAGTGGTTGAGCCTACACCTTGATGTCTAGCGTGGTTAGGTGTGCTGTATGTTGTAAGTTGAGCTAGCGCTGTGAAACATTGTGGGTTATATAGTGAACGCCCAAGGTATTCTTGGGAATGGACATAGGTCAGCAAGGGGCTGCATCGAATAACTATAAATAGCCGTGTTTCAATGTGTGATTGCCTTCCTGTCTCTTTCCCCGATTCTTGCATGCATATGTGTGTTGATTGGAACGATTGATCAATTTGTGCATGATTGGCGTGATTTGTGTTAGACCCAATTCACACCCCCCTCTCTTGGGTTGATCTAGCCCAAGATTTCCAACAATTTGTTGGGAAAAGAGAAAGGACTATGAATCAAAACCCTCGAATGGAAACTTGTCAGTTGCCACTAATTCAAATCAGATTACGTTACCAGTCCAATGACTCAGTGCAAGAATGATAACATGGCTATCAAATATAAGGCCTGCTAGGCCCATACCTGTTACATATCCAGTAGGGTCTGATTCCTTTCTCTTCAATACAATGTGGGCACATCCATTCCTTGTTCTCCCTCACTTCCTCCAGTTCTGTAAAACAAAGGTGTAAAGATATTTTAGTAATCACAAGAAAAGCTTTTCTTTGTTTGTGTGTGTGCTTTTTTTACAGCAGATTCACCTACCTTCACCATATCGCACTTTCAGGCAAGCACGACAAAGAATCCCATTGGTGGAATGACAGACTGAGCAATCGGTCTTGCCTGCTACCATGTAGTTTATAAGACACTTCTGGGCATATGAAACTGAAATATAAAAAAATATTTTGAATATTGGAAGTATTCTTCATTAGTCACCAATGCATGGCCGATCTATATCGCGATCGCCACATCGCCTGCAATCTTCTTCTCCGCACAGCTTCTTCTGCCTGTAAAAATAAATCCATATTCTTCCTCAGAATCGATTAGTGAGTGTTTCTTATGTTGTTAAAATAAAAGGCTCCTTCTTTGAAGTTGATATTTTGTTTTATAATAATCTTTCATCATAGTCAATTTGTACCTGAGATATTTAATTTGGGCGTCAGGTTTGTGACAGTGCACAGCTGATCATCCCAATGTATATAGGCATATATTTATGTCGTACAAGATATTTGCATTATGATTTCTGTATTTTGGTGATCAAAGGATAGCCCTATGCTCTTTCTACTCTATGTTTCATCTGCCCTCTGAAGCCTTAATATTCTAGTGTCATGGATTATTTCTAGTTATTCCTCGTAAATGACTTGTCATTACAATGAGACAGGACTTTACCATATTGGTTTAACTTTTAAATCCTTGCTATCTTATTCAAGTAGCAATTCTGAAAGCAGGACAAAGCTGTTAATCTCACAAGGGTTCCTTAAGCTGGATTTCCTGTATAATGAGAACTCTATTGTGAACAATCCCATCCTTCAAGCCACCAGAAACACACTCATTACGTGATACACATATCCTCTTCAATGTTTATGAAAGGAAAGTGGGTTGAACATAAAAAATTAATCAGTAAAAGAGATTATTTAAGCTACCAACTATATGAACTGCAAGTTGCTGTTAAAAGAGTTATCGTTCTGCAATGAAGACCATCTGCACACAAAGTAGCAAAGAGATTCAAAATTGAATTGACCTCGCACCTTCGATTGAAGGACAAGCCCCCTACTGAAGTTATCATACTAAAAACATAACCCTAGGTACCGTAGGCAAGTTCTAGACGAGGTAGTCCCTTTCTTATAGCCTGTAGAGCCACATAAACAGTACTAACACTGGGAAGATTCAATTTTCTCTGAGATTAATGTGAAGAGCACAACAAATACTTGATGCTTAACCGAAAATTGGCCCAAGGGGGGGAGGAAGCAAAGAAGACAAACCTGCAAAAGTGGCAACAGATCCCCACAACAGAATCATACACACTTCCCCTGCTCCTGCTGTCACAGCGTCTGTCGCAAAATCTTGTTTTCTCAGTCTCTGATACTGGACTCCTGCTCCTGCTGACACAGCGTCTGACGCAAAATCTTGTTTTCTCAGTATCTGATACTGGACTCCTGCTGTCACAGCGTCTGACGCAAAATCTTGTTTTCTCAGTCTCTGATACTGGACCCCTGCTCTCAGTCTCTGATACTGGAGAAAGACAGCAGAAGAGGAGAAGATGATCAAATCATAAAAAAAGGCCCCCCTCAAAAAAGGTGCGGCAGTGGATGAAAAGGGCAGTGAGAGAATGGTTCAAGGAGGACCATCGTCGAGCACTGCAGCAGCGGATGCGAGTTTCCCCTTCAAGCGGTCGGAGCGCCGGAGAGGGGTGACATCCCGGGCTCGTTCTTTCCAGGACTTCCGGGGGCTGGCGGAATTGGGTTTAGCGGGAGAGATGATGGCCCGGAACTCCCCAGCTCGCTCGCTGATGCCCAGAGACGCCATCCGAGCCTTCCGCGGGGTCAACTCCACTCAGGTTAATAAGAACAAAAAACTGGGAATTTTCCATTTTCTCATAGGCAAACATGGAGAGAGAGAGAGAGAGAGAGAGAACCTTGTTCTCGAGGATCCGGGCATTCCTCAGGCTTTCGTAGTCGCTCTTGTCTCTGAGTTTCCCCATGGCTCCTTCCCAAGTATCTCCTCTGAAGCGGGGTGGGGGGAAAGACGAAGGGGAAGAAGGGACTTCTGTCGTCTGGCCCGGTGTGGTGGGGTTGTGGGGGAAGGGGTTCCAACGGCTACTAGTCGCATGTTTTCTGGCCGCCCAAATTTTGAATTCAAACCGTTTACGGGAACGGACGGCTCTGATTTCTTACACAGATCCAAACGGGAGGGACGGAAGGCTCGGGCTTGCGATTCGGAGAATGTGTCATTCGTTCCATTGAAGAGATGTGAGGGTTAACGTTTAGCATAGTTTTTATTTCTACAAGGATGTTAACGGTGCTTATTCTTGTCCGAATATTATTTTTCTTGTTGATGTGGATGGGTTTCAAGTTCCATTGAAATATGAGGAACATGGGCAATGCTAATTATAATTAGAGTTTTTTATAAATAAATTATTGTTACAAATAAAATTATACGTATATTATTCTTGAAAACTCATTAGCGCGCACACACATATATATATATATCATCACTATTTTAAAAAACATGTAAAAATGTCACTATGTTTAACTTCCGTCGGACCTTGAATATTTCCTAAAGATTCTTTTACTCTCGTTAATTAGAGGTCAAATGACTAAAATATCCTCTTTCACACCAGAGAGAGAGAGGGGGGTGGTAGTAGGCGGCGGTGTGGGGGGAGGAGAGGAGGAAGGGGGCGGCAAGGGGAGGGGGTAGCAGGCCGACGGTTGGGGGGGTGTGGACGTGGGTGGTTGGGGGGGGGCAGCGGCGGTGGGCGGCACGAGGGGGGTGACAAGGGGAGGGGGTAGCAAGCCGACGGATGGGGGGGGAGGGGGTTGGGGGGGCAGCGACGGTAGGCGGCACGAGGGTGGGCAAGTAGCTTGGTAGGGTTGAGCAGTGATGGTGGGGGGCGACGATGGTTGGGGGGTAGCGGCGGTGGGCTACGCGAGGGAGGGGGGCAACTTGGTAGGGTTGAGCCAGCGACAGCGGCAGGGGGAGCAACGTTGGTGGGTAGAGCGAGAGAGGGGGGCAGCGTCTCGGCAGGGGGTTCGTTGGGGGGTTGGACGGCGATGGTTGGGGGGTACTGGCAGTGGGCGGCACGAGGGAGGGGGGAGGAGCCAAGTTGGCAGCTGAGCGGCAATGCTTGGGGGAGCAGAGGCGATGGGCAGAGCGAGAGAGGGGAGTAGTGCTCGGGGGGTGGACGACGATGGTTGGGGGGGGTAGCTTGGCAGTTAGTTGAGCGGTAGTGGTGGGGCGGCGGCAATGCTTGGGGGAGCAACAGTGGTGGGCAGAGCGCGAGAGGAGGGCATGACCCGACAGGGGATTCACTGGGTGGGGTGGGCGGAGAGAGAGAGAGAGTGCTACAGATCGCTGGCGTCCGCCACGCGGCCGCTGCCCCTTTCCACGGCGTCGCCACCATCCTCTTAGGATATGGAAAATCCATCAAGGAGAGGGGGAAGAAGATGACCCTTCAAACGTGTTTCAACCCTAAAATTTATTTATTCATTTATATATCCCTATTACATGTATTATTTCTATTTTAAAATTTTATTTAGGATTTTTTTTAAAATAACCCGAATCCTAAGAGATGTAACTGTGGTTCTATATCTAATTTGGCCTATTTATAGTTAAGTTGACGGATGGTGACGGGGGGTCACGGTGATAATATATCTGAAAGTTTTTTAAAATAGTGATGATATACATGTTAATACGTTTTCAGGAACGATATACTTGTAATCTTACCTATAACAATAGTTTATTTGTAAAAAAACCCTTATAATTATAATCACTATAGTATGCTTTAGTTCAGTTTTAAAGGTTGTACGACTTGCCTTGGGTTTGTTTGGGAGCTTATTTCTTCGTAACTGAATCAAACCATTACTGCCATGACTGACTGTCTCTGTCTAGGTCAACCTTGATGTGCCCATATTGATCTGGTCTCAGCAAAATTGATTTCTAGAGCCCACTTCGGTTCGGTCATAGATGGTGTTTGGGTTGGTCTCGTCAAGTTTGAAGAAATGGTGTAGCGTTTGGAAACGTCAACATATGGAGAAAAATCTATCTTGATGTATCAGAAAAGTTACATCAAAACGATGGAGGGCCGTCCAATTAACCTATGTGAGGGTTGAATATGATTTGTGGCTCTCATCAGTTGCCTTCCTTCTTGATTTTTCACCTAAGAAATCTATGATATCTTTTGTCAGATTTTAGAAAAAAATCTAGTCGCTTCTCTTTTATGTTCTCTTCTCCTCCCTATCAGCCTGACAACCAGATCACTTATATAAAGAGTCCAGGAATCTACATTCATTTAGGAACAATGTAATCTTGTTTAAGATTCTGACGATTAAAATCTCTTGGAGATACTTTCGAACAATTCCTAGGATGCGTTTGGTAAGAATTCTCTCTACAAACAACTATAGGGGAATCCATAGTCTGACACACCCTCCCACATCCATGTGCTTTTGCAACGATAACATGTATAATTGTAATTTTGTTTGGAACAACAAAATGCATAACGGGTTATTTGTGAGATAAAATTATGCAAATGCCCTAACATACTTTCCTTTCCCTTTCTGTGAGGGTTAGAATATGATTTGTGGCTCCCATCAGTTGCCTTCTTGATCTCACACCCAAGAAATCTATGGCAGCCATTAGGAAGCAGTCCTCGCCCCACTTCTCGCGACCAACTCGTTCAATTTTCTCTATCCCTCTCCTCCTCTAGAATCCAAGTGGTGTGGAAGTCAATGCATGACTTGGATGCATTTAGATCTGATCAAATATTGGGAGTTTTAGATTAACGTTGGAATCCCACCCCATTGTGATGGCAAACATGATCATAGTTTAAAATTTTTAATTTATATAGTCGGTAATAAGTTGAGTAATACTTTGTGCATTGGATTTGGTGTACAAAATCAGCTCAAATTGTAACTAATTTTTTCGTTGGCCTCCCAAAAAAGTGAAATGTATATTCTCGTACAGAAAAGTACGTCCCGTGTTATATCTGCACTGCCCACTTTTTCGCGAATTAAATACGGAGAATATCTAATGGGAATGAAATATCTTGTAATATTCAAATATTTTATTACATGAATAAAATATTTTATTTGACTACAGAAATGAACCGATAAAATATTTGGTACATAAACTAAATATTTGTTATAAAGATAAAATAATATAAAAAATAATTTTACCATAAAAAGTGAACCTAAAAATTATTTCAACTCTATATCAAATATTTCATTCATATAGTAAAATATTCCTATCTTACAAAATATTTCACTCTTTTGTATTTTATGGGTCTAACGCGAGGTGTCTTTTTTTACATGAAAATAATCATTTCAATTTTTTTTTGGGTCAATAAGAGGGTAGGTTATAATTTGAACTGACTTTGTATACGGGATTCAATGCGCGGAACATTACTCTAATAAGTTTATGGAACCAACCGAGAGATTGATTGGTTTGTCCTTAGACTAATAAAAAAGTAGATTTTGAAATCACTAATTTTTAAAAAATCGTGAAAAATAAAATTCCTTGTGTTTAAAATCACTGGTTTTGATTTTTAGTAGTGGATTGAAAATCAAAATTAGATTAAAAAAATGTGCCGCACATGATTTTTGCAACTTTACAATCCATGACATCTCAAAACGTATGAAAAGCATGGTAAAGTAACTTAACGAGGAATTAAAGGGCTTGGGAGTTAATGCTTATAGGAAAGCATGGTAAAGTAACTTAACGAGGAATTAAATGACTTGTGGGTCAATGCTTATAACAAGCATGGTAAACCATGTCCAGAGAATCCTAGGGCTCCGATGCCCAATTTGTGTATACATTCTCCCCTGCCTCTGGCCTCAAACTGACCCCTCTTTGATTGAGGGTTAATCCCAAGTTATTCCAAAATTAGCCCGGGGTTAACTTTGTTCGTGCTTTGTTTGTCATTTTAATTTAATCAGGTTAGATTAAGGATTAACCCATAGTTATTCTGAGTTTTGAAATCCTAACTCTGCACGTGGGTTAATATCTTAACCCAGCGTAAAAAATGCCACCCCCCTAATAAATACTTCCCCTTCTCTCTCTACCCATCTCTCTCCGTCTTCTTTGTTTATGTCAATATTAAACAACGATTAAAATATTTTTGACTTTTAAATTTTATTTAATTAAAATAATGATGTTATTTATTAACTAAAATCTTATTTTTAGTATAATCATTTTTATTGAATATATTAGAACATTTAAAAATAAAATAACATAAAAATTTAAGAAAATAGTAACGTAAACTCATATTTAATGATCGTTTCTACATTTTAAATTTTATTTAGGGAGAATAATTATGTTATTTATCAAAAACATTTTATTTTCACAATATATTCATTTTATAGAATATATAAAAATATTAAAAAATTTAAATTAAATTAAAAAATTAATATATACAATAACTTAAATTGGTGATTAATGACGTTTAAACATTTTAAATTTTATTTAATGAGATTAATTATGTTATTTAGTAAAAATATTTTATTTTCAAGATATATTTATTTTACTTTTTAAATAGTTTTTGGATTTTTAAAAGCTCAAAATATATGAATATATATATTTTTATTAAAAATTTTATAATTATAAAAAGTATATTTTTCATATAGAGTGTGATGTCCCATATTTTTCGGATATTTTTCAGATCATGATCCGTAGGTTTCGGATCGCTTTCGTGAGCTCCAGAGTGCATTTTACGGTTTACTCGAATTTTTGGCTGATTAGCCTGCGGAATCCCGTGTCGGATGAACCGTTACATTTTCTAGCTCCAGGACGTTACAAGCGCATTGTGCATTTTTCAAGGATCGTGGGGGTGATTTTTTTTATTTTTTATATTTTTTAAAATCTCAAAATATTTCTATATATATTTATTAAAATTTTTATAATTATAAAAATATATTTATCATATAGAATGTGACGTTACAGATTTGTTAGATATTTTTCATATCAAGATCCGTGGGTTTCGGATCACTTTCGTGGGTTATGAAGTGTGTTTTACGGTTTACTTGGGTTTTTGACTGGGCTACGGAACCCCGTGTAGGACGAATCGCTGTGTTTTCCAGCTCCGAAACGGTATAGACGCGTTGTGCATTTTTCGAAGACCGTGAGAATAATTTTTTAATTTTTTAATTTTTTGTAGATTATTTTAAATTTTAAAAAGATATATAAATATAATATTTTATTTATTATCATTACCTGGTTAATCTACTACTTATCAAATCACACTAGATTAAAAGTAGATTAACACATCTCTTTACTATCAGATTAACTACCCTCCTATCAAACTAAAAATGAGTTAACTCCAGATTATTTTAATCAGGTTGAGTTAATCCACCTCTAACCTAACTCCATATCAAAGTGAAACTTAGAGTAGCCTTTCCAAACTATTATATAAATCTTACGATTCTTACCCCCATCTCCCCGTGGACATAGAGTAGACGTGCTCCTCTGCAACCATGGATCGGCATCCTCAAGATGTGGCTGGAGGTTCATCTGGAGGTCATCCTCTACAACATCACGCATTCAACGACGAGCATGTCAATGATTTCGGTCCACGCACAGGGTTCATGCTGGACTGGAGGAATCAACCTATCGGGCCATGCCCTAACTTTCAAGATGAGTAGCCAAGTTCTCAATAGGCCCCTTGGAGCAGACAACTGGAGGACATGCCTGACCGTCTCCCTAGCCGTGGCTACCCTGATGCCCGGACGTCATATGATCCTCGCGGTCGATCTCCTCACTATGAGATTGGACAACTCGGAAGATAAAGAATCCCTTTCGATAGCTACCCTAGCTATGGGTCGTCCCTATCTAGAGACTCACCCATTGACCTTGGGGAAAGTCCATTGGGGGGGGTCTAATCCCTCTATGCTAGTACAAGTATATTTCTAATTTCAAGAGGCCTTTCCGAATTTTATACATATTTGTATTGATTCAATTCTACAACAGGGTCTACGTCTTCTTATAATCTTCATGTACGAATGAATGAAGGATTCTTTTACACAAGTTTACATAGGTCCCTCTTTATGTGTTCTTTGCAAAATAATTGTGAGGGTTGAATATGATTTGTGGCTCTCATCAGTTGACTTCTTGATCTTTCACCCAAGAAATCTATGGCAGTAATTGGGAAGCAGTTCTCGCCCCACTTCTCACGATTTCGACCAACTCTGATGTGGGACGACCGAGTCTGTGATTTTTTTCTTTTAATTAATTTTTCTTGTTTCTATTTTTTCTTTTCATTTTTAAGAAATATTCACCTTTTTTCTATTTCTCTTTTTTATTTTTTTGTTGCTCTCTTCGTCTTTTATTTTTTTTGACTCTATTATTACAGAATAGAGAGAGAGAGAGAGAGAGAGAAGCAGAGAGAGAGAGAGAAGATGAAGGAGAGAGAGAAGGAGGGAATAGGGGAAGGGGTTACAATTCCGTGAGAGAGAGAGAGAGTGAGTGAGTGAGAGAGAGAGAGAGAGAGAGAGAGAGATAGAGAGAGAGAGAGAGTGGAACAACGGATGTCGACGATGAAGTGACCGATGATGGCAGACAACGAAGGGGGAGGTGGACGGCGAGGGCAAGGGAGGAACTGGCAATGCTGATGGTGGTGTCAGGATTGATGATGGCGTTGATGGTGAGGGAGTTGTGGCGGCGTGCTCTCGGCGAAGGGGGCCTTGGGCGGATGGCTTCGAAGGTGGTGGCAGGGTTGGTGCAAGGCGGCCCTGATAGGATGGCCAACAGCTATGGTAGTGGGGGTGGGACGATGGGGCGACGCTGTAGGTGGTGGATGGAGGGGAGAGAAGGGCGACCTTCAATGGGTGACTGGAGGGGCGATGGGGTGGTGAGCAGGGAAGGGAGGTGGTGTTGTAGGGAGGAGAAGAAGGAGGTGACATAGGAGGGAAGGGGAGAGGGTGAGTTGGGGAGGTGGTCCGACGGAGTTGCTGGTGGTTGGGCTTGGAGGGGCCAGGGAGAGGGACGACAGAACATGGGTGGGGTCTCTGTGTGAGGAGGGAGCAGGAGGTTGCGTTCTCCATGGCGACCGGTGGGATGGCGAGAGGGGGCCCTGCAGAGGTGAAGGCGGCAGGGGGAAGTCGACGACTACAGACAATGACTGTGATGGCGGGGGTGGTCGCAGCTAGTGGGAATCGGGGGAGGGGGTGTGGCCCCCTGTGGACACCAAAAAATTGTAAACCCAGATATCCTACTCGGCCTCGCATCAACAACGGCGCCGAGTGAAGAAGCCCCGGAGAGACTGGTCGTCCGGACTCCCCAAATATGCACACTGCTGTGAAGCCGTCCCCGGAGTCACAACAGCAAAGAGAAACCAACTCCCGGGAAGCTCATAATCCATGGGGCCTCGAAGAAAATCAAATGGGCCACAACTCGTGCTCACAACGGGCTCAAAACTGCCCATTTAGCCCTTCGGCGGCACGCCCCTAGAGCCCTTCAGCGGCACACCCTCCAGGGTGCTCCAACGACACGCTCCCGTGAACCCCTTCAGTGGCACAACCCCCAGCGGCACGCCCTTCAGACGCCCCAGCGGCACGGCCATTTGGCCCTCCAGCGGCATGGCCATCCAGCCCTTCTGCGGCACGCTTCATCGCACCAAGTCTATACAGCCATCAGCCCAAGTCTGTACGTTGGCTGAATGAACAAACGAAGTCTATACAGCCAAGCCCCAGGTCTGTACATTGGCTGAATGCACAAACAAAGTCTATACGTCCAAGCTCCAAGTATATACATTGGCTGGCTGTTTTGAACGCAAAGTCTATACACTCGTGTGGCAAGTCCGTACAGAGTTCTGGCAAACACGAAGTCTATACACTGGTGAAGTCTGTACATCCACCAGTTCAACGCAAAGTATGTACATCGATGAAGTCTATACATCAGCCCCTGCAAGTCTATACGTTGCAGCTAGGTGAAGTATGTATAGCCCATGCCTTGCTGAAGTCTATACACTCACTTGCCCTGGCAACCGTCCAACGGCACACCCCAGGCCGCTCAGCGGCACACACCCCAGGCCGCTCTGCGGCACACCTCCCAGGCGCCCAACGGCACACCTCCCAGGCGCCCAACGGCACACCCTCAACGCCCTCAGCGGCACACTCTCCTGGCCGTTCAACGGCACGCCCTCCTTGCCGTTCAACGGCACGCCCTTTGGGCTCTTCAGCGGCACGCCTGCCGTGTCTTCCAGTGGCACGGCCTTTGGCCCTCCCAGCGGCACACTTCTTGAGCCTGCCAGCGGCACAGCGTTAAGGCATTTCAATGGCCGAAAGACGTGATGCCCATGCCCTACGGATTCATGGCGCGCAGTGGACTTGCTGAGGTGTCGCCCGGGGAGAGAGCCACGCTGCCTACTCCTCCTGCCACCCAGGACAAGGGAGTCAAACCCCATTAAATCCCCGCCGGACGCTTCCCGCCTTCGGACGCTCCCGCCGCCCGGGGTATAAAACCCCTCTTCGCTGCGAACAGAAAAAAGGGGGAGGAGGGGCATACACACATAGATAGATACACGCAGAAGAGAAGAAGAGAAGAGAAGAAGAGAAGAAGAGAAGAAGAGTAGGAGAAGAGAAGAAGAGGGAAGAGTGGAAGATAGGGGAGAGGCCCCGCCGCTCCAGCCACCGTCGCCGTCTGTGCGAAGAGGGAAGAGAAGAAGAGAAAGAAGAAGAGGAGGGGAGGCTCTGCCTCCCCCTCCCGCTGCTCCATCCACCGCCGTCCGCGCGAAGAGCAAAAGAAGAAGAAGAAGAAGAGAATAAGGAGAGGGGAGGCTCCGGCTCCCCCGTTGCTATTCCGTCCACCACCGCCCGTGTGAAGAGAGGAAGAGAAGGAGAGTGAGTGAAGAGAGAGAGTGAAGTCCGGAAGGGGAGGAGTCTATGCCCCCCCATTGTGTCTTCTTTCTTTCTTTCTTTGTCCCCTTGTTTTCCTTCCCGTCGCCATGTATTAGCCCCCTTGGGGCACTCCTCTTGTGTGAATAAAGGTAGAGGGCTTGCAATATCTCTTCGGACGTCTTTCCGACTCATTTCTTCCGGGTTTACATCCTTCGGTGTTTCACGCCCCTTTCTTTTCTTCCCTTCCTTAGGGTTTACTTCCTGTCGAGCGTTTTCCTCTTCGTTCACCCCCAGCCGTGCCTCCCATGGCACACCCCAATTGTGCCTCCAACGGCACACCCAATGGTGCCTTCAACGGCACGCCCTGATTGTGCCTCCAACGGCACGCCCAGTCGTGCCACCTTCAGCGGCACGCCCTCTTTGAACCCTTCGCCGGCGCGCCTGATCAGGCCTTCGCCGGCACACCCCGTCGGCCCCCAGCGGCACACCCCAACTGTGCCCAGCGGCACACCCTAGCCGTGCCCCAGCGGTACGCCCCAGCCCAGCCCCAGCGGCACACCTTTGGCCTGCCTCTACCCGGCACACCTGGCCCTCTCCCTGCCAGTCAGGGTATCCTAAGGTTGCATTAGCCCCGTGTTTCCTCTCTGTCGTCCCCTCCGAGTTTTCCGAGGTTTTATTAAGGTGTTGCAGCTCTCGGGCGCCCACCTCCAGTTGTCGGGTTCCGCCACTCCATGTGGGCGCGTTCCCTGTATCTCCCTTACGCTCGGGTCAAGGGGAGATGCTGCCGAATTTTTGTTAGAAACGATAACACATTAAAAAGACAAAAGGAAGCAACAAACAAATAAAAAGATAACAATGGTAAAACGCTTTAATCAAGGCAAGGGAACCACAATTAACTCAAAGAGAGCCGAATCGAACAACAACTAAGCAACTTAAACATCCCCTCTCGCGAGAGAAGGAATGGAAGTTAATCGAGAGAAAGAGAGAAGAAGCCCATGCAAACTTAACAAAATCAAGAGAGAAAAGAAAAGAGAAGAGATATAAGAGCAGAAGAGGAGTGGGCTCTCCATGCCCTTCGTCGGCACGCCCCTTCAGCCGCCTTCATCGGTACACCCTCTAGCCACCCTTGGCCGGCATGCCCTCCGCCGACGCGCCCTTCATGGCCCCTCGCCGACACACCTTGCCAGGCCCCTCGCCGGTACACCCTGTAGTCGCCCTCCGCCGGCACGCCCCAGCCCAGCTTCCCCAGCACGCCCCTTCCCCGGTACACCCCTTTGTGCCCCTTGGTGGTACACTCGCCACGCCCTTCGCCGGTACACCCTGCAGCACCCTCCGCCGGCACGCTTCCTCTTCCTTCCCCGGCGCGCTTCCATGGCCTTCACCGGTACGCGCTTCCAGCCCCCTCGCCGGCACACCCGCTTGGCCCTTCGCCGACACGCCCCCGATACCCTTCGCCGGCACGCTCAACGCGCCCCTCGCCGGCACGCCCGGTTGCCCTCGCCGGCACACCCATCACGGCCCCTGCGCCTCTTCGCCAGTACGCCCTTTTTGGCCCTCCAGCGGCCCACTCTCTCCCCAGAAGATATATATAATATAATAATAATAATAAATTAATACAAACTATGATGAGTAAATAAATCTCAATATATATATAAAATAAACAAAAAATGTGAAATAGTAATAATAATGGTTAAAAAGGGGAAAATATAACAATAATAATAAACAAAATAGAGAAATCATTCAGAATAAATACATAAAAGGGAGATAAGCAATAAATATATATATATGTATAATTTAAAACCCAGAAAAAAAATGGTAAAATCTACACCGCAGCCCCGTCTCCCCTGCGACCCGGTGCTGAAGGAACAACAATGTCGCCCTTGCGGGCTGGGCTTGAGTCTTGGGAATTATCCCGAAATGGCCATGACCCGACCTCGCCTCGGGCTGACATTCCGATTAAACCGGACTCATTTCTCCGGCCGGATCCCTTCCGAGCCGCTACTAAAATTGCCGCACATTCGGTAGACATTTGAATGGGTTCACCTCGTTTCTGCCACGTTTCTATTACGGACCTGCGTCCGAACGTGAAAAGGTCCGTGAGCGACCAACATGGCCGACGACTCTCGCCCCGATATGGTTGTGAGCCGGCATTGTTCCGGGCCGATAGCCCGTTAAATCGGATTCATTCTAATGGGATTCGCTCCCGCTCTTTCATTGAAATTGCCGTAAACTAGGCATACATTTGTACGGGGTCGTTTCCACCCACGTCGCACTTTCAATATGGGCCCTCGCCCGAACATGAAAAGGTCCACAAGTGACCGACAGAATCGGAATAGAACGAGATGGCTCTCGCCACCCCTGGACTCCTTCCATGGGAATATCAATAAGACCTCCGTGGGCCACACTTAGACCTCGGGCCTGTCCCGATCATGGTAATCATCTGGCTCATATCCTCGGTCTACAGCCCGCTCCTTTCGAACACGTTTTCGGTTCTGGAGTCTAGTCTCGAGACTCTCCCCCGTTGCCCTCCAGCACCGGAAATATTAATGATGCCCGCGCAAGCCTCGTTTGGACCACGGGAGGCGCCCCCGGTATGGTCCTGACTCGATCTCGCACCGGGCCAATAGATTCACTGGTTTCCGACTACAATAACAGAGATTCAACCGAATATTTTCAGTGTCTCGGAATAATAAACTTGTCGTATCTCGGCATGCATATGTTCCAGGTCCTCCCGCGACGATTACAATATTCTCAAGCCGGACTCCCGTCCGAATATTAAATGGTCTCCCGAATGACCGACATGTTTCGAACGCCCGCTTCTCCGGACACAGGACTTTTCAGCCGATTCAAGGGATATTCCCTCGTCGCCCCTTGGCACCGGAAATATTAATGACGCTCATGCAAGTCTTGTTTCGACCGCGGGGGGCCCACCGCAGTATGGTCGCAGCTTGCTCTTGCACCGGGCCAACAGATTTATCAGTTTCCGACCGCTCTAACCGAGGTTTAGCCAAACGTTTTCCGTTCTTCTGAACAATAAATTGCCATATCCTGGCATACATATGCTCCGGTCTTCCCGCGACGATCGCGCTTTTCCTGAGACGGACACTCGTCCGAACATTAAATGGTCAGCAGATGACCGACATGATCTCGAATGGTTTTTGTAACGACCCGAGAATCTGATTACCGGGAAGACCCGATAACCCGAGACTCGCACCGCCACCCACGAGCCGGGAGGGCTCGGAAGGGCTAAAAGGAGTGTGGAGGCACAAAGAAATAGGAAATAAAGCAGGACAACCAACAACAACAAGCTGAAAGAAAGAACAACTACAGCCACAACAGCGTCCAGTCCAACAGAAAGTACAGTCTAAAGTAGTAAAACGTACCACATGCCAAGTGAACACTCGGCCCGGCAAGCTGACAACTAAAAACCTCCGCTCCGCACCCTCGAACCTCGAGAAAGAACCGCCACACCTGAAAAGCAGGGAATGAGTCTCCAAAACAGAGACTCAGCAGGGATCCCGCGGAACCCCAACCGAAAACAACGGCGGTAGCGGAAAGGAGAGCTACGACTACAGCAGGAACAGCGAACCGGTGGCCGGTCAAAACTCGGCACTACAGCTACTCCTACTGCCAGAAGGCAGACCTCGACCACGCAGTCGAAGCTACCGAACCACGCTAGTACCACCTACCGAAGTAAGAACACACGGTAACCGCGTCCAAGGTGCAACCCCGACCATCCGATCGCGGGTACCGCACAACAAGACCCAACCTCGGTAAAGCCACTAGCACTAATCTCACGGCGCAAGAACCGACACACGCGCCAAGATGAAACAACCGAACTCACCGGTCAACACGACCAAAAAACCCGAAGGTCAAAGACACAGAGACTGACAGTCTGACACTCCGTACTCGACAGGAGTACCACCCACTAGAAGCACAGCCGGTAGCGTCCCCTGACGTCTTACACCGCACCGCAGGTGAACCGCCTGACGTGGTAGGTCCTACCCGAGGCGCGAACACTGTACAAGTAACCACAAACAAGTAACTAGCTGGGGTCACGCCCGTCGACGTGGGTCTAACCGCCCCCAACCACGTGTGCACACACAGACCTTGCGTCACTAGGTCTGGTCCTCTGACCGGTTTTCCCCCGTAGCCGGACTCTGGCTACCGACGAGGGGCCTACGGTAACCGGTCCACAAACCGTCTCGAAAGGTGGGTGCCCGTACACCACTCCCAGGTGAGACCAGCACCTCGTACTGGTGGGCTACGACTAGTGGAGGGTCACTGAAGGAGTAGACTCTCAACTCATCGGAAAACAACGTCCGAATCCGACGACGTACGGGGACAACCCCGCGTACCGGCCCCGTCGCACGGTGACCACAGTCGGAGAAGAAACAGGACTCACAATCCACAGCCACGCACGCACCGTGCACTAGAGTCGAGAAAACTCAAGTGGCGCTAAACCACTGGACTCTGGACAGTCCTCTAGACACACTACAGCCAACGGTCCTTGAGTCACAAGACTCGGGGTCAAGACCGTTGCACGCAACAGCACAAGGCCGTCGATCTAGTCCAATCTCTAGGTCCAAAACCACGATATCACGAATACCGAGACAACACACGAGTTGCCAAGACCATTCCCTTGGTAAGGGAACGCAAGGGACAAAGGCCACTCACACGGGCCACACGGAAAACCCAGAAGCACGATTCCCAAGGCAGCACACAAGCCGCCACGACGATTTCCCATCTTGAAGCAAGCGGGAAACCTCCAGGCCCAGGCCGGACAACTGGACTCACAGTCCAAGGCCAAACACATGGCCCACACGGGAATCGCCTTCCAAAGGAACCCACGATATGCGGGGGAGACCCCACCGCACACACACCGACACACGGTGACTCGATCAAGCGTAACACAAGAGCCCGGAACACGTGGGGTCACCCGGACCCACCACACCTACGGGCACGCTAATCGAGGTAACACGGTCCCTCCTGACACCCAAAAAAAAACACAGACACAGAACCCATGGGGTGTCCAGAATACTCACAAGGCCGGAGGTCGACCACTGGGTCCCAACCGGGTCGACCGGAGACCAACACAATGCGAACAGACGCTAAAAGGTCACCCGGACCCTTAAGCGCATGGGCACGTAAAACGAGGTAAGTAGAACCTCCAGACACCCCAAAACACGGTCACGGAACTCCACTGGGTGTCCAAGGCACACACGGCCCAAGGGGAGCATGATCAGCCGCAGACCGCCCGTCCCGGGCAGCCCGGCTGGTCCCTCCAAGAACGCGCTGTAGGTCCATAGCGCGTTCAAGCAGAACGAGTTATGCACCTATAGCGCGACACGACAGATCGCGCTATAGCCCTATAGCGCGACTGCACAGATCGCGCTAGGATCACCTAGCGTGACAAGGCAGAACGCGCTAGGGACCCCTAGCGCGACAGGGCAGAACGCGCTAGAAACCCATAGCGCGACAAGAACCGCCTTACTGTTCATCTTCTCCGATGAACACGCCCTATCGGGGCAGCGCGACGAACAAGAACGCGCTACTGGAGTATAGCGCGTTCTCAGTCCGCGGCGGAAGATGGTAGAAACCGCGGGAAAAGCCATGCCACGCCCCGTTCACCCCCAGGTAAAGGGGAAACAAAAGGGGAAACCTTCCCCAAGCCCCTAGGCATGCATCTAAACCCCTGGATCGCCCAAAAATACCATAGAACGGGAGATCCGGCTCACACCCCAAAATCATGCATTTTGCCCAAAACGCCCCGTTTAGCCCGCTCGGCTCACCACGGCCTACGAAACTCGCGGGAAAGGAAGTACACGGGCTGAGGGTCCATCACCCTACCTCCACCGAAGATTACGCGCACCGTGGACGCCGATCCACGAAGAAAACGTCGTTGAAGCCTCGCCGTTCCACGAACTCACGACCGAGCTTCCACGCGCCTCCACCGCCTCGATCCTCATCCATCCTCGCCCGTGCCTCACCCGCGTCGTCCCCACCTCGCCCGTACTCCGCCCCGTCGGCCGCCGGAGAGAGAGGGAGAGAGGAGAGAGCGTGAGAAGAGAGAGGGAGAGAAATGAGAAATGAGAGGGGGAGAGAGAAAAGGCTTATATATAGGAAAATCCGAAAATTCAGAAAAATCCAGAAAAATAGAAAATTACACCCTCGCGATCCTCGGAGCGCACCGATCGTAACGGTACCACTCGCGCCCTGGTGAACGGCCCGGTTCACCCGCAACGAGGTTCCGAAGGGAAAGCCGAAACCCACGCCGGGAATCGGAAAACACACGCGGAAAAAGCCGCGGAACGCCTCCGGGCCTCCGAAACGACTCCGGATCGCGCCGATCCGAACGCGAAAGATGTCCGAAACGAAATTTCAGACACAACGGAGCTGGACACTCTGAGAAACCAGGTCCGGGACCCACGAACGAGGATCCGAAAAATCCGGGGCATTACAGTTTTCTTCCCGCCTTCGTGCGAGGATTTCAATACCTTCTAATAGACCTTTCATGCAATTAATTTCTTGGCCATGAGGCCCTGAATCCCGGCGATTAACCAAGGGTGTTCCCTCTTACGGGGGATGTAAATGACGCCGTGACCTTTATAGCGCGGCGGGTTTTGGTCCCGACACGAACCAGACAATCGTCTGACCGAGTCAGATCGAGCGCACCATGGGCTCTTCGGAGCCCGAATAAATTGTCACTTTGTGACTGGCGCGCCCACGCACTTAATAGACGAACCAACCATTCCCGAACAGACGAGCATAATAGACGAACGAAAAGTGCGTCCACACCCCCCATTGCGGTGGTGTGAGGGAGCAGGGGGAGGATAGGGAGAGGATGGGGCGGCGATGGTTGGGGGGTAGCGGCGGTGGGCTACGTGAGGGAGGGGGGCAACCTAGTAGGGTTGAGCCAGCGACAGCGGCAGGGGGAGCAACGTTGGTGGGTAGAGCGAGAGAGGGGGGCAACGTCTCGGCAGGGGGTTCGTTGGGGGGCTGGACGGCGATGGTTGGGGGGTACTGGCAGTGGGCGGCACGAGGGAGGGGGGAGGAGCCAAGTTGGCAGCTGAGCGGCAATGCTTGGGGGAGCAGAGGCGATGGGCAGAGCGAGAGAGGGGAGTAGTGCCCGGGGGGTGGACGACGATGGTTGGGGGGGTAGCTTGGCAGGGAGTTGAGCGGTAGTGGTGGGGTGGCGACAATGCTTGGGGGAGCAACAATGGTGGGCAGAGCGCGAGAGGAGGGCATGACCCGACAGGGGATTCACTGGGTGGGGTGGGCGGAGAGAGAGAGAGTGCTACAGATCGCTGGCGTCCGCCACGCGGCCGCTGCCCCTTTCCACAGCGTCGCCACCATCCTCTTAGGATCTGGAAAATCCATCAAGGAGAGGGGGAAGAAGATGACCCTTCAAACGTGTTTCAACCCTAAAATTTATTTATTCATTTATATATTCCTATTACATGCATTATTTCTATTTTAAAATTTTATTTAGGATTTTTTTTAAAATAACCCGAATCCTAAGAGATATAACGGTGGTTCTATATCTAATTTGGCCTATTTATGGTTAAGTTGACGGGTGGTGACGGGGGGTTACGGTGATAATATATCTGAAAGTTTTTTAAAATAGTGATGATATACATGTTAATACGTTTTGAGGAACGATATACCTGTAATCTTACCTATAACAATAGTTTATTTGTAAAAAAACCCTTATAATTATAATCACTATAGTATGCTTTAGTTCAGTTTTAAAGGTTGTATGACTTACCTTGGGTTTGTTTGGGAGCTTATTTCTTCATAACTGAATCAAACCATTACTGCCATGATTGACTGTCTCTGTCTAGGTCAACCTTGATACGCCCATATTGATCTGGTCTCAGCAAAATTGATTTCTAGAGCCCTTCGGTCATAGATGGTGTTTCAAGTTTGAAGAAATGGTGTAGCGTTTGGAAACGTCGACATATGGAGAACAATCTTTACTTGATGTATAAGAAAAGGTACTTCAAAACGATGGAGGAGGCACTTGATGTGGACGTCAATTGGGCAGGCCCCTAGCTGTTGCTGTAGATCACTCTCGGTTTTACGTGCAGGTGTTTTGAGTGAACTCTTCGATGAAAAAAAGATACAAAGTCCCTCCTCTTGGGCCATGTTTAAAATTCACCTTGAGATGAGAGAGAAATGTGGGCCCCACGTGCACTTCTCGCGCATAAAAGTGTTAACTCGAAGTTGGGTAACGGATTCCCATCCAAGAGATCGAATACGCTACTCTAATCCGTTTTTAAAATTACCCTTGCATAACTTATTTTTGGTCGGATTTTAGAAAAAAAAATCTAACCGAATCTCTTTTGTGTTCTCTTCCCTTCCCCATCAACCTGACAACCATAACTCCAAAAATCTACATTCATTTAGGAATAATGCAATCATGTTTAAGATTCTGATGATTAAAATCCCTTGGAGATACTTTCAAACAATTCTTAAGACGCGTTTGGTAAGAATTCTCTTTACAAACAACTACGGGAAATCCACACTATGACATATCCTCCCACATCCATGTGCTTTTGCAACGATAACATGTATAATTGTAATTTTGTTTGGAACAACAAGATGCTTTAAATGGTTGCTTGTGGAATAAAATTATGCAAATACCCTAACATACTTTCTTTCCCCTTATGTGAGGGTTGAATATGATTTGTGGCTCTCATCAGTTGTCTTCTTGATCTTGCACTCAAGATATCTATGATATTTTTGGTCAGATTTTAGAAAAATCTAGCCGCTTCTTTTTTATGCTCTCTTCCTCTCCCCATCACCCTGACAACCAGATCATTTAGATAGAAAGTCCAATAATCTACATTCATTTAGAAATAATGCAATCTTGTTTAAGATTTTGATGATTAAAATCTCTTGGAGATGCTTTCAAACAATTCTTAAGATGCGTTTGGTAAGAATTCTCTTTACAAACAACTATAGGGAAATCCACACTGACATACCCTCTCACATCCATGTGCTTTTGCAATGATAAGATGTAGAATTGTAATTTTGTTTGGAACATCAAAATGCATAAAGTGTTGCTTGTGGAATAAAATTATGCAAATGCCCTAACATACTTTCATTTCCCTTTCAGTGAGGGTTGAATATGATTTGTGGCTCTCATAAGTTGCCTTCTTGATTTTTCACCCAAGAAATCTATGGTATTTTTTGTCAGATTTTAGAAAAAAATCTAGTCGCTTCTCTTTTATGTTCTCTTCCCCTCTCCATCAGCCTGACAACTAGATCATTTAGATAGAAAGTCCAAGAATCTACATTCATTTATAAATAATGCAATCTTGTTTAAGATTCTGATGATTAAAATCTCTTGGAGATACTTTCAAACAATTCCTAGGATGCGTTTGGTAAGAATTCTCTTTACAAACAACTATAGAGAAATCCACTCTTGACATACCCTCCCACATCCATGTGCTTTTGCAAAGATAACACGTAGAATTGTAATTTTGTTTGGAACAGTCAAAATGCATGAAGTGTTGCTTGTGGAATAAAATTATGCAAATGCCCTAACATACTTTCCTTTCCCCTTCTGTGAGGGTTGGATATGATTTGTGGCTCTCATCAGTTGCCTTCTTGATCTTTCACCCAATAAATCTATGATATTTTTGGTCTGATTTTAGAAAAAAATCTAGCTGCTTCTCTTTTATGTTCTCTTTCTCCTCCCTATCAGCCTGACAACCAGATCATTTAGATAGAAAGTCCATGAATCTACATTCATTTAGAAATAATGTAATCTTGTTTAAGATTTTGATGATTAAAATCTCTTGGAGATACTTTCAAAAATTCTTAGGATGCATTTGGTAAGAATTCTCTTTACAAACAACTATAGGGAAATCCATAGTCTGACATACCCCCCCACGTCCATGTGCTTTTGCAATGATAACATGTATAATTGTAAAATTGTTTAGAACATCAAAATGCACGAAGGGTTGCTTGTGGGATAAAATTATGCAAGTGCCCTAACATACTTTCCTTTCCCCTTCTGTGAGGGTTGAATATGATTTGTGGCTCTCATCAGTTGCCTTCTTAGTCTTTCACCCAAGAAATCTATGGCAGCCAATGGGAAGCAGGCCTTGCCCCACTTCTCGCGATTTCGACCAACTCGTTCAATTTTCTCTATCCCTCTCCTCTAGAATCTAAGTGGTGTGGAAGTCAATGCATAACTTGGATGCATTTAGATCTGATCAAATAATGGGAGGTTTAGAATGCTGGAATCCCACCCCATTGTGATACCAAGTCCGAAGAAATTTTAAGACATAGCCTCTAATAAGTTGAGTAATGTCTTGTACACCGAATCTGGTGTACAAAGTCAACTCAAATTGTAACTTATCTCCTCATTGCTCAAAAAAAAGTGAAATGACCATTTTCGTACATGAAAGGACGTCCCATGCCATATCTGTACGGCCCACTTTTTACGTATTAAATATAGAGGATACTCGATGGGATTGAAATATTTTATAGATATTTTGTTACATGAATGAATATTTTGTTATATGAATGAAATATTTTATTTCACTATAGAAATGAACCAACGAAATATTTGTTACATAAACTAAATATTTTGTTACATAAATAAAATATTTGTTATAAAGATAAAATAATATAAAAATAATTTTATTATAAAAAGTAAACTTAAAAATTATTTCAATTCTATACCAAATATTTCATTCATATAGTAAATTATTTCTGTCTTACAAAATATTTCAATCTTTTATTTTCTACGGGTCTAACGCGAGGTGCCATTTTTTACGCGAAAATAGTCATTTCAATTTTTTTTGACCAATAAGAGAGTCGGTTGTAATTTGAGCTGACTTTGTATACCAGATTCGATGCACAAAATATTATTCTATAAATTTATGGAACTAATCAAGAGATCAATTGGTTTGTCTTTAGAGTAGTAAAAAAGTAGATTTTGAAATCACCATTTTAAAAAAAAATCGTGAAAAATAAAATTCCTTGTGTTTAAAATCACTGGTTTTGATTTTTAGTAGTGGATTGAAAATCAAAATTAGATTAAAAAAATGTGCCGCACATGATTTTTGCAACTTTACCAGCCATGACATTTCAAAACGTATGAAAAGCATGGTAAAGTAACTTAATGAGGAATTAAAGGGCTTGGTTGTTAATGCTTATAGCAAAGCATGGTAAAGTAACTCAATGAGGAATTAAATGACTTGTGAGTCAATGCTTATAACAAGGAGACTTTTGAGATGTGAAGGCTCTTGGTTAATATAATATAGGGGGTTAAAAATCTCTTGGTTAATATAATCTAGGGGGTTAAAAAATCTCTTTTGTAACCCCTTAAGAGTGAGTAGGAATCAAAGAATATGTGATTGTTGGGGATGAAGTTTAAATTTCAACATTGAGTAGAGAGTTCATCACTCATATCTAACCAATCACCCACATAAACACAAAGAACAACAAATGAGAAAAAAGAATTTAAACTAAAAAATTGAATCAATAGAATGGGTCAATCCAACTAGAAAGAACAAGAATCTGAAAAGAATGGGCAATGTGCCTAAAAAATAAATCCCCCTTTTTTTCCCCAATGAAATTTACATCCTCTACTTATTGTTATTATTATTATTATTATCCCCTCCCAAATCCCTAGTTTTGGTTACATATTGGAGCTGTGCCTATGTCCTCCCCTTCTATGTACAGTGCCACTGCGAATTTTGCTGCCATGGCTGTTCATCTCTTGGAGAGCCGATCCACCAGTCTCTCCAGGGCCGTCCTCATCCACAGCTGCTGGCAGGACTCCCTTGCTTCCGCCACCGTCACCTGCAAGCCCACAACAGTCGAGGAATGAGGAATCCATGCCCGAACACCGAGTGCAGGAGCCAAAGATCACTCTTTTTTAACTTCCCAAGAATTCTGGGGTGGTCGACATACCCATCTGCGCTTGCGGTTGCTCATCTCCGGCCAGTGGAGGAGCTCCTCCGTCACGTTCAAGGGGAACATGATGCCCACCTTGCTCGAGTCCTGCGTCTTGCTCTGGTACCACCACTTGCCCAGTTCTTCCTGCAAGGCGATTCCTTTTCTTGTGAGATGCTGCGGCCATTTGAGGCAGAAGAGAACCAGGAGAGATAGATAGATAGATAGATAGATAGAGAGAGAGAGAGAGAGAGAGAGACCTCGACGTTCCCCTGGACGCCCGCTTCCTCCATGGCCTCCCGGGAAGCCGCTTCTTCTATGGATTCGTCGCTCTCCCAACCTCCCTGTAAACAAGACACTGAGATCAACATGGATTGGAGAGGACGCCAGAGATTTGACCGTATGAACTTTACAAAAAAAATTGAGAAACCAAAATCCAACTTGTAGGAGGATGCTGGCACGCCACACTCAAAGCATCACATTTTAGTTTTGTTGTTCTTCGGGTATTGTGTTATTCAGATGTGGGGCATGCTGACATGCTTCTTAATTTATGAAATTTCTTGCAAATTGTCTCGAAAATCCCTCTTTTCGTACTGAAGTTAGATCACTATACCATTCATCTTCATGAGCGCTGACTCGAAGACTCGAAAAGTTTGAAAATTTGACGCAGACAAGTCCAACATAGTGGGCAAAACCATTTAAGAAAGAAAAGGAAAAACCAGATTTTGCATTTGGGATATCTTACCTTCGGGAACAGAGTTTCCTGGCCCTTTTGAGAGCTGATGACGAGGACTTCCAGCGCCTGGTCGATGGCGATGGCGTCCTTACTGGGCTCATCATCCTTAAACTTGTAGGGAATGCATCTGCAGGAAGCGAAAAAGAAAGAGAATTCTCATCGTCATAAGCAGCAATGCGGAAGCAATTCCGGTAGAACCGGAGATACGATTAAGGGAATTCACAATGGAACACCCTTCTAGGGTTTGAAGAGATCAAACACCGCATCCCCATCTCGTCAAATCCAAATCGGTGGATTCCACCACAGAAGATAAAAGAGAATGGGATCCCAAATATACCCAAAAAGGTCAGGTAATAGGGGACGAACCCGACGACGAGGCGGTGGCCGCCGCTGGTGTAGCGCTGCAGCTGCCTGCCCTGGCGAGCGACGAGGGAGACCATTTCGCACAATCGCGTGGAACCCACGATGGATTCTTCTGAAAAACCCTCCCCTTCGACCTACACCGGCTCCGGCCACCGTCGCCCTCCTCCCCTAACCTTCCTCCCCAGACGTGAGATGCCAGCGGCGGGGCCAGCCCTCAGAAGGGATGCCAGAGAGAGAGAGAGAGAGAGAGAGGGGGGGGGACGCCGATTGCGCAAAACCCAGCCTTTTTCGGGCGAGTTCGGTTTCGTTTTGGGGTGGTCTTGGGTTCTGCGGACTGCAGACAGGAGAGAGTTCGCAGGCTGTCATGGGGTGTGTGCGTGTGTATTTATAGATATGGAGGGGGTTGGGGTTTCTTCTGGGGGGGCAATAACACGGGACCCCCACAGAACAGAGAGGGAAGTAGCGGGAGGAAGAACAAGAAGGATGATGAGATGAGATGAGACGTGAAGGGCGCGTGGGCAGGCGCGTCTCTTCCCTCTCTTTCTCTCTGTTCCTTCATTCACAGGTTTTCTCCCACACCTCCAAAAGTCAAAACAACCCCCAAGCTAAGTTGTCTATTTAAATGTCAACCTTGCCTTGTATGAATGAAGAAGGTTTTCGGATTAAACATTGCAGTTTGATTACGTGAAGAATAAACTCAGATGGACCAATACTTAGGCCGAGTTTGGAGCTGAGATATATTTCTTTCAATCTTGTAAAATCTATCTTCCTTATCATATGTCATGTGTCAGAGGATTTTTAATCATTCATAATCCTCATAATCATCTTCACACTCGGTTACGTAGATTTATAATGGAACGTGCTTTTATGCTTACAAATCTCTCCCCTAATAAATGATCATTCGACTCAAAATTCCACGTAGATGTTAGATATTTGATAAAGATCAAATCCTTAGTTGGAATCTCCGATAGAGTTGTTCCCAGACGAGACCTTAATCTTGAAAATAGATTAATTTACCACAAACTTTTCTCGCGGGTTAGAAAAGTCCGAGTTAACCCACTTTTAATTGGGTTACGGAATCTAACGAATCAAATCAACCAGTTAGAGTCGCATTTGGTAACAATTCTTGGGAGAGGGCCAAGGTGGAAATCCTCCTTATGACGACCCGCTGTATTTTCAGAGATTTGGGATACATATGTATTTCAAATTGTGAATCTCACTTGAGTTAGATAGGGTGGGTGCACGGATCATGAAGTGCCCAAAAAATTAGAAAGATAACAATTACTCTTATTTTATTGGTTAAAAATGGGAAAGAATACAGATGGACGGGATATTTTGGTAGATGATTGTCTCAAAATCCTCGAACATCCAATAAGCCCCGACCTATTTTTGGAGATTTCAAGTTGGAGGGTGTTCTTGTGTGTCTACGCTATCTCTCTAAAGAGATTTTAAGACGCACGTAAATCGAGATAAATTGGATGCATTTGTCGACGCTCATTCTTTGTCGTGGATTACAATGATCGGAATCCCCCGAGAATTATTACCAAAAGTTGACTAAGAGTGAGGATAACTCCCAACTAAAATTGGGCTTAATATAACATGGAGTCACTTAAACCCAATTTTTCTTCGATTTGTGAATCGTTGAGAAAGTTAATTCAACGAGTTTCACATTCCATGGATCGTGGTAGAATACCAAATATACCCTATTCTTAACCCCGTTAGTTCAAATGTAGATCTTATTTTATGTACTGGTTTATTTAGGCTCGAATGCTATGATTTTATTGCTGTAAACAAAAAAAAAACTCACACCCGTCAATATGTGAAGAGTGAGAGTTTCCCGATCATGTATTTTGGAAGTATTTAAAAACCCTTTTTAATATTTTTTCTGAAAAGATTTTACACGGTCCAAGATGATTAAAATTTTATTATAAAAATAA